>KZ308684.1:1696448-1731857 GCA_000376725.2 Ladona fulva | reverse complement strand
TAATGATAAAATTTTTTTACGTTTACTGAAATACAAATGTTTTTATTTCAATGTCATAAAGTTGAACAAAAATTTTTTTTCTAGAGCCGATATATTGGCCCGCCGCACTTTTTGCCCGAGCGGCAAAAGCCGATATATCGGCCCGCCGCACTAAAAGGGTTATTAAATTCTGTAAAAATTATTTTCATAGTTTTCTCTAGGCTGTGAGTTATGGCCAACATTCAAGCGAGTTACAATTAATGAATCCTTGCCGATAATGACAAGTTCTCATTCCTCTTGAGAAATCTTAATTTGATAGATATTTGTCTGAATGCAATGCTATAAGTAAACATAAAGTTCTTGGTGGACAACATCGTATTTTTTTTACTCTGCAGTCAGACCTCATAATGCCGGGGTTAGGCTTAAAATTGTATATCTAGAGATAATTAGCTTTGCTGATTAATTGCCTACATTTGCTTTACTTTAGATTGACTTTAGTAATTCTCTTATATCATATAACCTTTTAATATGGATATTCTACTATCAAATCACCCTCATGATGTAACGTTCAGTGCATTCAGAGTGCATGTAGGGAAACCCATTGGCAATAAACCTAATGCGGGGGTCATTCCAGACATTTTCGAACGGTAGCCAACTCCATGGAAAACTCCCAATTGAGTAAATGAAGAGCTGGTGATGGTTCAAATGAATGCACATGCATATTCTTGAGGGGGATCCTATCTTATTTAGTACATTGCTGGGGATTTTTAGCTTGTAATTCTGCACATTGCTTATATTTCTAAAAATGAATGTCAATCATATTGACTGAACAAATTTGCTAGAAAATGGACTTAAAATCCATTCTGTCATTTTGTAGAAATTAATATTAGAAAAAGGTGTTAAGCAAAAATTTGAAGAAGTTAAGCCAGTATTTTTGCATTGAGGGAAATAAGTTCCTGTTTTGCATAGCATGATGATAATATCCCATCTAAGGGTATCTTCTTCTCCTACCATTTGCTATGACAATATTAAGAGCATTTTTTTGATTGAGAAAATATCAGAGGGACCTAAGATCAAAGCTTATTCTCACTCAGAGATAATGGAACAGAATGTCTCATTAAATCAGTTTCCTAACAATATCCTTTTGCCATAACATTTTCTGTTTGAAGACATGGTGTAATGAGTGACATTTTTTATTCAACTTCAAAAAAGTGGTAATTAGCTATGTGGAAGTGAGGAGTCAATTTCATTGGGTTGAGCCAGTTGCAGTCGTTAGAGTGGAAATGGTAGCTTTGATCGGCTTAAATTTTGAACCAATTCATTTGAGAGTTGTCAAAGAGAAGGATTGGATTTCTAGAGATACCTTTAGTTTTGAATGAATGTTAGTGTGGAGTGCACTCCTGAAGTATGAATGAATGCATAGTGACTCTTTGAATTGTGTATATTCTTGTACATACCTTTTCTAGTATAGAGAATGTGTATTTGGTGAAGGGTGTGGGATATGAGGGTTGGAGGGTCAAGGGATTAGGATGGGTTCATCCATAGGAGGTTATCTTTGAACTATGTATTCTGTGATGAGTGATTATGTGGAAGGTATAAATAGAAATCCAAACTACTTTCAACATCTATGAGCTTTGAGTAATATGCCTGCCTCAGTTTTAATATCAAGTTAATAATTCTGTTTCTTTTTGGGAAAATGAATAATCTGCATCATGATGTGTCCGAGCTCTATTATTAAATGATGTTTATTTGCCATTGAATGGCCTAAATATATACAGACATTCAGATTTGGAGATTAATGAGGGTCCGTAAGCCTTTTATACTTAGTACTATACTGATGGAAAATTCAACTGAATTGTTAAACACTTACTCTAGCTAATGTAGATACATTACTACTACCCCATGATCTACTACTCCATGGGTTAAGTAAAGACTTTATTCCATCATATTTCACCTCGTTTATAATTTCTGGGTTGTTAATTTCTCCTCCATCAGTCTGTAAAACAAAACGTTTTCATGCTTCTTAGAAAGAACTTCTTATTATACTATTGATGTTAAAAATTTGGTTCATAAAGCTAAATTAAATCTTTGTAAGTATAGCAAAACAAATTCAATCTGAGGTCTATTTTTATAATAATTTTAGCATTTATTAGGATGGAGAACTTTTTGCAAATGAAGCATTTTCTCTCCTTTTGAGTGTAAATGTTACGAATTTCGTTATGACGCCAAAAAGGGTATTTTAAGTTCACATTCACTAAAAATTACCCTCTCATAACACTTTCTAATTTTCTTTATAAGAAAGAATATGTCTTATATCCTCTAAAAATGCAGACTTGATTTTTCATCAGCCATATAATCACTAAAATAGGAAAGAATATGATGGTGTTGCTATGGCAACATCTTGTACGTTAGCATATGTTGCTGATTTTACATTGAGTCGTAATACTTTCATTCATGGGATATGCAATACACAAAAACAGCAATACCATTCAAGCAAATATATAGAATTGTAAAACCAGGTTTCTTCTTGTAATTCCATTCATCTACAACTACACCACAACAACGTCTTCCTTATCGTTTGCGACTGGAAAACTGATAGCGCAGCCCTTGCCACCTATTTATCACCCAAATCATATCGTTCCTCTGAGAACCTCACCGGTAAACCATCACTATTTATCTATCACTAACGATATATCGTGTATCATGCATACTTCAGTGGGAAAGAAATTACGCTTACTTTCATCTAGTAAAACACATTCTACTTGCTTATAAATCAAAACAGCATTAGAGGTACCTGATAAAAGTCGCATAGTCAAGTTAATTCCTATTCAGTGACGAATATTGGGACCCACCCAGTCACCCACTGGGCGCGCACCCAGTGGGTGACTGGCAGGCTTAAGCCTCCTCCCTCCAAGTTTCTACAAATATTTCTTTCAGAACCAAATTCTTTTGTCATTTTTTTCGTTTTGGTCCATTGTTTACCATAGTCATTGTTTTACCCATAGTCCAGCGCTGGAGCTGACACTATCCACACTTCCCTTTTTAGTTTTATTTTAATTTGATATTGCAAATTGATTTACACCGAGGCAACCAACTTTCAGTTGCTTTAAAATCATTGATGTTGCCCATTTCTTTAGTGATGTACTCTACTTGAGGGGCTAGTAGGGTATGACCACATTGAGAAGGCTTTCAGGAGATGATAATCATTTCTGGAAGGGCATACTTCTGATATTGACAAATTTACTGAACTTCTAAACCTTAAGTAACTTGTGTAAAGTAAAGTATAATAAGGCCACTGAACTTACTAACTTCTTCTACCATTATGATCATTTTCATTGTGTTTATCACATTTTTCATTTAATAATTTCTATAATTCGTAATGTAACACCTGTGAAGGACATCTGATTATCTATAAATGAAGTATGAAGCAAAATGAAAAATAGGTGGCTGGTACAGGCAGATATTGCAGACAATAGATCACAAATTCGAACTAGAAATGTAAAAATATGTTTGGTGTGAGGAATCATGTGTTTTGAGAAAAGTCTACATGCAAATAAGGTATTTAAAAAGCAAAGATAGGAGAATAACTTTGCTGTACTTGAAACGTGCATAAATTACTGATAATACAAGAATTTATTATCATATCAATTGTGACTTGGTTGAAAACGTGGAAGCTGAAGAGGATGGAGAGTGAGATAATAATGATGGAGAGGGGCTGACTGGATATGGCTTTGGTTGAGCCAGATGAAACTTGTCCTTTGAAGTTAACTGAATTATTTTATATAACAGTTAAAGGATTTTTAAAAAATTAATAATGTTTTGTTACATCGTACGTTCTTCGAAATTCTTTGAATTTCTTCCCAGGCATCCCTTTCAGGCAAATTAATCTCCATTTATCGGTGTATTCTCGAGCGTTTCTATGAGTTGTCAGCGTAATATAAAGAATCCTCGTCAGTCCGATTTTAGCACCTTGCCTTTTCCGTTTTCTTGGCTAAAAATGTATCCTAATACTAAACTCCTGAAATCGTCATGCAAAAGTCTCCTCAGATAGCTATCGATAGCGAAGTTTAAGGCACATAACGGAATAACTGCAGTAATTAACTTTTCAGGAATCATTATTAGTGCAAATCATAAAAAGTGATAACTGCTATATGAATTCATTAAATGAGAACGAATACCCTTAAATGAATCGGAATTCCAGTATTGCGTATAGGTCGTCTCACGCGAGATGTTAAATATCAATCAAATATTTGACAACATACATATTCGTAGGAATTCCTCTTCCATAACATCAAAAGGATTTCAAGTATCCCTAAACGTCTACGGGTGATATTTCACCCCTTTCAATGTCTTCCGTAAGCACAAAATCAGACCCCTTAATACGGACTAGCTCTCGAACTCTTGAGTCAGGTTTAAACTAAGTCGGCTTTTCTTCCTCTTTCCTGAATACGGCCGTTAGAATCTCTCCAAATCTAGATCTAATTTTTTATAATATGCTGTTTACTTGCCTGGTTCGAATACATAATGTTAATTTTTTTGTAATAAAAGCTGAGAATATTGTGCATTGTATTGATATGATACTGTTCCTGTCAATAAGTAGAATTCTAATTCTTTTGCTCTGCGATGCAAGTTATCCGTGTACAAAGATTTTGTATTTTTGTTTAATGCTTAAAATGTTTAGTTCTACTTAAATATGTATTAATCCGCAAAAACCTAAACATGGTTGGTTTTCAATGCTGTCATAGTGATAAAAAGTTTCAGTTAATTTTAATCGAGCACCTTTTATAAATATGTTGAACAATAATCTTCATTGAATACTATGAGAAATGACACGAGTTTCGTAATGGAGGCAAGGCCGCGTAAGAAAGTACTAACTAAATGATATAGTGGCAGAAAAAAATAAAAAATGAATACTAATAAGTTCGTGTAACTTTGGCGACTCCTTTTCCATACCTTCCACGCGAAAATTCGCAATACATCAGCTGATTCTTGAGTCTCGTACTGCTGCCCTCTTTGATAAGGAGTCGTGTACTAAATCGTTTTGTTGCTTTTCCTGCTAGCTTTCCATTGTTATCAGACTGTGGTGAAAATGGCTGCTGGGTGTTGTGGGACGAAGAAACAAAAGCTTAATAACTCTTCTAGTATTACATGCAATGGTACCACCTCGATTCCCAATGGAATACGGAATGGAATGGTGGCTCATCCTGAAATGTGTTTCTTCTGTTTCGATGTTCTTTACAGTCACCTGCACAGTTTGGAGCCCCCTAAGAATCCGAACTTTAGCAACGATCCATAGTGAGCATCTCATTGTTGTCAAAGAATTGAGTATACTCTGTGATAAGACTTGCAATTTTTAGAATGGTATTTAAGTTGTCGCTGATGTTGTGTTAATGACAAACTTCTCTCCCGACGAGGCACTATCAAGGCTAAATCTTCATAATTTTTTTAAATATGTGGAGTATGTTAAGTGGGTCATATGGTACAAAGGTTTATTATTAGTATAACTTCTAGGGTTACTGTAATGTACCTCGTTTGCTGTAATATATAGTTTTATTGCTTTAGACGATTTTTCTCTTAGTGAGGAAATTTGTTGCTTCAATAAAAGTATTGATATTCCGTGGATTTTGTACGCAAATTCATAAGGTTTTTCTGCGGTTAATAAGCTATTATAATAATTGCCCTTCAACATTTATGGGTGGCATGTTGGCTCTGCTTTGGCATACATTATTTACTCTGGAGATGTGTAATTTTTGCTTCTGGAATATATCCTGTTAACGTAGTCTGTATTGTGATATTGATGATGTAATTGATAATCAAAGACCCATTTTTTTAAACTTGCATTCTTTTCCATTTTGGTGATTGTGAGCCTCTATCCCCTATTGTTTTATGAACTAGTTCGTTATTTTCCCATCGCATGCATATTATGTAGATAATATAACCTACTGAATGTAACGTTTTTCTACGATGGTCTCACCGTAATAGAAGGTTCCCCGCCAATTATTGGCCTCTGAAAGACTGAAACAAGCAACTATAACTACATTGTCGTAGAGTTTCATGGCTGTGAAATTAAATGTGTAAGGAATACATAATATTTTCAAAGAAATTTCACTCAATTTTGAGGTCTTTGTGACCGGAAACATTTGGCTGATTAGGCTTTAAGATCCGTTGTTTGTATGTGATTGTTTGACTTCAACTCTGCTTGTTTCTTGCTTCAACACCAAGTTCATGTTTCAGATGTTTTAGCCGATATTAACTGTAGTGTTTTATTGCTATATTCTGTTGGTTTTATTAAATATTTCCATATTATATTCTTCTTGCCCACTGGTTCACTGTTGAAAATCTCTCTCTCAGAAAATTATCCCTATTCCAGGATCAGATGAAATTGTTTTCAAGCATTTGAAAAGTAATTACCATTGATCTGCTTGTGATTGTTTGTCATTTGCATTATTTCTTTTCATCGTGTAATTGATTTCAGTATCCTTCAAATTTTTGCTTGTCGAAGAAATTTTTTAAATCAACTTCTAGTCATAGTTACTTGTTTTTCCTTAACTATTTATTCGAAATTCCATCATCTGTTAAATAACAAGATTTACTGGGTGTAACATGAAATCTCTATCGATGTTATGGAATCAATTCATACTTCCAATGAATGGAATTCTTCTGTATCTACTGATGCTAATATTGAGTGCTTCATGTCCTTGCGTTTATATTCAATACCTATTGTTAACTTATGTCATGTGAGTTGGCTTTTTCCATGATATAGAAAGTAAGAGATGTAAAAAGTTGATATAAATGCTTGTATTTATGCTGTAGGTTTTACCATATTGATTTTAGGTTGCCTATTTCAATACCCTATCATTGTCATTTCCTGGTTAGGTTGAGACAATTGCGAATGCCAGCAAGTTCAAAGTTACGCTTTAAGGATTATATTCAAATGTATTAAGTTAGCCAAAATAACATGCCATAAATTGTAGATGTGCGATTATGTTAAACTGATAATGTAAAAATGACAAAGTCAAGTGATAATTTTGCTTTTTATGGTAGTTTACATTTCATGTCTTACATTTGTATGAAGAATTGGTTTGCTCTTCTGATGGTATGCAATTGTGAATTTCACTTCTCAGATTGTTGTGCTATCTCCTTTCTAAGATTGTTTCTTACCCATTGCCAGGAGTTTTCTGGCCTTCTTCATGCTCTTGTTCTTCTCTATAACCTCAGGTCTGCCATCACTGCCAATCTGATAGAGTAGCAAAGCTCTGTCTATTTGATGCTATCTCTTAGTTCAGTTCAATCTATCAATTTGGTTTCTATCTCATCCTTTTTAAGCACTGTTTCATAAATAAAAGAGAAACAATGGACTTAATATTTTCCGCACGATTTTATTAAACAACCAGTTTCAGCCTTCAGGTGATCTCCTGATGATGGCTGGAAAATATTAAGTCCATTGTTATAGTCCATTCATTAAATGGCATTCCACAAAGTAAGGTCCAATCATATTGATTATAAACTTATTTCTTAGTTTCAGCTGGAACTATTTCTGTTTTTCTGGTAATTTTCTAATAACTTCTGTTTCCTATTTGTGAACAACTTCTTTCTTTCCATTAGGAGGTTAATCTTCATTCTGCATATAACAATCCTGTGGTCACCTTGGGAGCTGAAGTCATTCAGTACTTCAGAGTTAGTGAATCAATCGATCAATTAGAATTTGTTGACCAACTTGTCTATTTCATTTTTTACTACATAGGAACCTCTCCACATCTACTTCTTATTGGGATTATTCTTGAAATATGTATTTGTGATATATTGATGGATTCTGCAAATTCCATCAGGCAGTGACCTCATTCATTTCTCCTACCCAGTCTGTATTGTTCTGCAAAAGCATCTTCTACTTCTTGCTTACCCACATAAGTGCTATAATTGCCCTTAATGATTTTTATATTACTGCTCCTTGTTATGTTCAGAGCCAAGAGTCTGGTAGAAGTTTTCAATTTTCTCTTTGCTGCTTACTGCTGTTGGTGCATACACTTGGATGATCTGAACAGAGTAACGCTTATTTATCCTGAGGATGAGCTTACATATTCTGTCAGGTACACTTTCTATTTTCTCAACATCATTTTTCCACTTGTTGATTAAGAAGCCAACTCCTCCAAGACTTCCATCCTTTTTATCCCTGTAATAGAGTAAATGCCCTTTCTTTAGTGTTATCAGGTCTTCTGTATTTATTCTTACTTCACTAAGCCCAATGACATCCCATTTTGTCTTCTCTGCTTCCTTCAGTAGTTCTAGGACTCAGGACTTCACTCTTCAGACTGCAGCAGTTATAGTTTGCTAAGTGTAGGGTAATAACTCTATTCTTCATCATGGACCTCTGTAATGCCACCACCTCCCAGAATGGGTGGTCATAATATGATAATCATGATAAATAGTAATTGCAATTGGGAAATTAAGGACAGTAATTCACCAGGCCATCCTATGGACTACCTGATACCAGGTTGTTGGTGAATGCCACTCTAGCTATCTGACCAAGTATATTGTTGAAGGCTTGTTAGCATGTTTGAACCTGGACTTTACATCACTTTTAATGTCCAACCTATGTCAGAATCTTAATCATTAAAATTATAACAATTTTGGCAGAATTAGTTTATATTAAGGCCCATTCAAGATGTCTTTATATGTAAACCCAACTCATAATTTCATATAGAAAATAACATGTGTAATAAGAAACTATAATGAGTGTGTATAGATGTCAGTAATGAGTAACCATATTATCTCCTATGACGGTGGAGTTGTGTAGGAAAGTGTATCAATTCTGGTGAATTATTTGTGAAAATGATATTGCAGGACAATTTATGTTCTAAATTATTTCCAAATTAAACTTTGCACTTAGTATTAAGAATTATGGTAATTTGATGTTGTGATGATAGCAATATAGAATAACATACAAAATTTAACTCAACATTTACTATTTATGCTTGAAAATTCATTCCTGAATAAGGTTTTCAAAAGATTTTAAACAGTTTTATGGCAGATTAATGTTCAGGTCTTAGCAATAAATCATAGAATGAGGCTTTATTTAGTTAGAATCAATTGTCTCTGCCATTATTACAGAAATTGTGATACATCTTATTAACCATTAGTTTTGTGTTGTAGTCTGTCTAGCAGATCTGCAACTATTTTAGTTTATTTGTTTCAGGCTCTTGCATCAATTATGATTAATAATAGATGTTGCCAAATAAATATATGCTATAGAAACCTAATATCTCAATGTTACAAGTAAATCAAATCATGTATCGAATACAACAGTTTTGTGATTAACAAGGAAAAGGGTTTTAGGTACTTGGCATGATAAGGCGTGCACCTAGGAAAATTCCCAAGGAGAAACGGACATGAAAAAAGTCTGATGGAACTGGGACTCGAACCCAGGTCGCCCAATTGCCAGTCGGTTGCTCTATCCATTGAGATATTCCGCCAGAACATTTCTCCATGCCGTTTGGGAGACTTTGTAGGTTCCGTCAGACTTTTTTCATGTCTGTATGTCCTTGGGAAGTTTTGTGATTATTAAGTTAAATACAACATCACTGAATTTTATGTGTATACTGCTCTCTCTGGTCACAGTTGAAACATTTTAAACATAGATTGTGTGAGTTTTGTGTTGTGGTAAGTCTGCAACTAATTGTTATTTCTTTCTGGCTCTTGTATCATAATTAAGAACGTCAGATCTCATTGTAAAAGAATGTAAGTTTTCTTTTGCATTCATAAGATACATATGTAAGCTGTGAACTGATCTTTAATCTAACAAAAAGAGCATTACAATGCTTTCTTGCTGGAGAGTTGGTTGACAATTGGATCACTGTGTTAGTGTGGGATTGTTTGAATCATCCATTGTTTCTATTTCATCCATTATCCATTTCGTTGAACTTAATTGTACCTTATCTTTAATTTTTCACCTGAAATGTGTTAGGTGTTAATTTATGTTTCAATCAAACCGAATAGCTCCATTAGGGAAATTCAACTCCACAATGTGATGATTAAACTGTTTGAGACATTTAAAAATTTGTATCAGCTTGCTACTGTTAAGGATACTAATCATGAAGGGAAATTATAAACATGGCATTAGTAATAACACATTTAAATGAATCAAATGTGTGCATTCATTATAGTTGAATAGTTCAGTTTTGACCAACTCACTTCACTGAAGTGGAAATTAACTGAGGACCAGTCACTGAAAGTGTAACCTAGTTGTAAGTTGGGATTGACCTAACTTTTTAAATATGTGTCCTTAAATTATGGAGTCAATTATCTTCTGCCATGCTCTTAGCTGCAAATTTCAGTTTTTACATAATAATATGGTAGAGTGTTTCTTTAAGTTGTGATGAAGTTTCATCATTAGTTGCTTGTTTGTATTGTGCCTTCTTCCTCGTGTCATTTATTGCTTAAATCTATTAAGAAGGGATTAAAAAGTTTATAAAAGCGCCTTCATTTCCATTGAAACCATTTTTCAGCTTTATTTTATTCAAATTGTTTTTTTTTTTGTTACATCATTAGTTAGAATGGTTTCTAAAATCAAGATTTAGTCAAGTTCTGTTGTCACATTAGTTTTCCAAAGTGAAATATGTAATTAACTCCTTGTGTTACAAATACATTCAGTTTATATATAATGAAACTGATGAGGTGGTGGTCTCCACAATGTCTCATTGCTCTGAAATAGTACATCTCTCATGGACCTCTCTCACATCCCATTGGCAGTCCCCTCTTCGTTACCTGGAAGATAGGCAAGGATCGGCGTCTCAGAGGCTGTATCGGAACCTTCAATGCCATGAGTCTGCATTGTGGACTAAGAGAATATGCTGTCACCAGGTACTCTTTATTAATTTACTTCTAAAGGTGAATGTATGCAATGATTTTATTGTTGGAAAAATGTTTTATCGTATCAAAAGTGTACTCTTAAAATTTGAAGCTAAGTTTATAGAACTGTATTTCATGGTTGATTGTTGTGGATCTTTGAAGTGAACATGCGTGACTTTTTTTTGATGAATTTCAATAGTAATTATTATGGATTGCAATCCTGAATTGGCTGGTCCAGTTTTGTATGCCACTCCTGAATTAATGGCATCAGTTAGATGCAAATACTGGGATTTTGAGGTTACTGTAGCCTTTTGCTTACAGGTGATGCCAAAAATTGAAATTTGTTGCTAGCAAGTTAAAATATAGATTCTGTACTAATGCATTCAGTAATTAATTTTGTCTACTTATTATCACTTTAGTTTATTATCTTCATATCTTCAACAGCAATTGGTAAGAAGGGATGCTTTGCACTAGATTTAGATGAAGGTGCAATTTTAGACACTTTGCTTTACAGTTGTATATTTCAAAACTTCATTATTACACATGTTTAGAGCAAAACCTTATCCCAAG
This sequence comes from Ladona fulva, assembly GCA_000376725.2. Taxonomy (NCBI): domain Eukaryota; kingdom Metazoa; phylum Arthropoda; class Insecta; order Odonata; family Libellulidae; genus Ladona; species Ladona fulva. The sequence continues at coordinate 1,720,463 of KZ308684.1, read as the reverse complement.
GTATATTTTCAATAATTCAAAATTTTATTTAGTTTAATATGCTACAACAATTGTCACTTAGTATCTGTAATATCTTCTACATTTATTTCTTATATGTATATTCATTTTCTATGTACACCAATACCTCGCTTTGCGTAGTTTCGTTTTGCATTTTTTCGAAGTTGCGTCGCTGCTTAATTAGTACTAATTTTCACTGTGCGTTGTTAGATTTTCGAGGTTGCGTTGTTTTGGGTTCTAGTCTTTAATTTTTTTTTGAAATTTTCTTTTTTTCTAAAAGATTGCACCACCTTTGTTTCTAATTGCGCCATGCCATCAAAACTCGGGGATTCCCTTTCTAACTGAAAATCAACGCAATTTTAATACAGTTTTATTTTCACTTTGTTTTGCTAATTTTAGAGTTCAGTTTCAATTATGTAGTGTGTTGTGCTTTTTGTAACGTTTCAATTAGTGTGTTGTGCTTTTTTTAAAAGAGAATAATAAATTTTTATAAATTTTTATGGGTTGTTTCTGGTTACAAAAAAGGTAAATATTTTTTCAATTTATTTATTGGCAGAGTTATATTATTTTTTCTTACATACACATGTAATTTTTTTAGCCAAATGAGTGGAAAGGGCGCTGCTGGTAGAATTACCAAAAATAAAAAAAAAAAATATCAGTTTGGAGACAAAATTAGATATTCTGCGACGATTTGATAAGGGAGAGAAGGCTGTAGAGATAGCAAAGGCTGTTGGTCTGGCTGCAACAACTGTCAGAACTATTAGAGATCGAGATGGGGATAAAATAAGAGAGGCTGCAAAATCTGCAACATCATTAGATGCTAAAACGATGACCCGTACAAGGAGTGCTTTGATGATCAAAATGGAGTCCTTGCTTTCTATTTGGATTGAAAATCAAGTTGCGCAGAGAATACCATTAAGTAAAATGGTAATTCAGGCGAAAGCAAAAAGCTTATTTGATGACATAAAAAGTAAAGCAGTATCCAACGATAATGCTAGTGGTAGTAATACAGACAAGAATGAAACATTTGAAGCTAGTCAGGGCTGGTTTGAGAGATTCAAGGTTCGAGCAAATCTGCACAGCATTGCTCTTAAAGGCGAAGCAGGTAGCGCTGATATAACTGCTGCAGAACGCTACCCGACAGACTTAAAAGCATTAATTCATGAAGGTGGCTATGATCCGAAACAAGTCTTTAATGTTGACGAGACTGGGTTATTTTGGAAACGTCTACCTAACAGAACTTTCATATCTAAAACAGAAAAATCTGCGCCAGGATTTAAAGCTAGCAAGGATAGACTGACTCTTCTTCTTGGTGGTAATGCAAATGGTGATTTCAAATTTAAACCATTTCTCATTTATCAATCAGAAAATCCAAGAGCTATGAAAGGTTATTCAAAGAATCTGCTTCCTGTCCACTGGCGAGCAAACAAAAAAGCATGGATGACAACATCATTATTTCAAAACTGGGTTTCAACTTGTGCTATTCCAGAAATTAAAGCATATTGCAACAAGGAAAACTTAAACTTCAAGGCTTTGGTCCTAGTAGACAATGCTCCTGGCCACCCAGTTTATGTTGATGAGTTGTCAGAAAACGTGAAATTTGTATTTTTGCCGCCTAATACGACACCAGTTATTCAGCCGATGGATCAGGGAGTAATATCGACTTTTAAAAGTTATTACCTTCGACGAACATTTAAACTTCTTTTAAGTGAGACTGATGGACAAGATAAGCCTACCATGCCAGAGTTTTGGAAAAAGTTCAACATTATGAAAGCCATAGAAATTATTTCCGACTCGTGGGAGGAGGTTAAACCATCTTGCATGAATGGTGTTTGGCGCAAAATATGGCCTGAATGTGTTCACCGAATATGCGCTGCAGAAGTTGATGATACACCAGCTGTTCGTCATGAAATTTCTAATTTAGCTAGAGAGTCTAATTTTGAAGGTATGGAGGAGACTGACATAAATGAATTGCTAACCTCGCACAACCAAGAATTCTCTAATGAAGAACTATTGCAACTGGAATTGCAATTTGCTAATGAAGAAGATGACAGTGACCGTTCAATAGAAATCTCCGAAGAACAAAATTTAACCTCCAAACAAATTTCCAAAGCGATGTGTTTGATTGACGAAGCTATGGAGATTTTTTTAAAAAACGATCCTGACAGCGGAAGGAGTTTTAAAGTGTCCCAGGCGGTAGCTACGAATATCAATTGCTACAAGGAAATTTATTTTACGTTGAAAAAAAAACTGTTCAGCAAACATTGGACCAATTTTTTGTGAAAGAAAGCCGACTTACGACAACAGCCACTATGGACTCATCAGACAGTGATTAATTTTAATTTTGTTTTTCATAAATTAATTGAATAGTTTATTTTGTTTTAATTGAATATTTTTTTTTTTGTTTTTTGTATGTATGTAATAAAATGTTATATTATTTTTGTTTTTTAAATGTTTACTTTGTTCAATTTTCTTTTTAAAAAGTAGTATTTTCGTAACCCTGGAACCTATCTTCGATCTTTACATGGTTTGCTATAGAAAATCTTAATTCACTTTGCATTGTTTCAATTTGCGTCGTGTTTTTTTGGAACGTAACCCCGACGCAAAGTGAGGTATTGGTGTATTGCATTTCATTTGGGGCTTACATTAAAGAATCATTCTCATTAATATTATATACTTATTGCGCACACATGAACATATTCTGAGACATATTAATTGTGATGTAATAATTTTATGGATCTCAAGTGATGGATGTTTCTGATTCTCCTGTCCCTGGATCAGCCCTCTAGGACTGCAATCCCTAGTAATAATGTTTTGTTTTGAGCATCTTTCATAGCGTAAGTTACTAATGAATGACTATGAGTCAAGTCATCTCATTCTTTTCCACAAAGAGCCTTTCATTTTTGCCTTAAGACAAGTAATTGGAAGTGCCATATTTTTTCAGCCTATGCCATGCATTATAATGTCCCCGTACCATTTAGTGATATCAAAATCATTTTAACAGCAGAAACGTTTTGATAAGATACTATACCGTATAAGGTATTGTCCTATGCTTAATATTTTCGTCTGCTTTGTATGTCCCATCAATCTATTTTGCCACTGATAATCATCAACTATGATGCAGAATTTTCTTTTTCATCTAGAGGGATATCGATGCTGATACTCTCACCGAGTATTTGCTTTGTTTTATCCAGAATTTATGAGAGTTTGAGATGCCTTCTTAATATATAAAGCACAACAATCCTTTTATTGTCATGGTACAGTCATTTTTCTTGGAGACTTTAAAGTCAGATTGGTTTTAACAACAGGAATCTGGTCTGGTAATATTTGTACATGCGTGAAAATAACCAAATGTAATTGTGTGTGAAAATTGCAGTAAGTACAGTATTAAGGGCACTGTGGATGCATTTTTTCTACTCAAAAGATAACTAAGGTTTGGCCCAATATAAAGAGCCTCATTCAATCTAATTTTCTGTTTAAGGTTCTCTCTATTGATAAAATCTTCAATTTAAATTCCAGAAATAATTTTCTGTCTATTCTAAAATGTTTCATAGGTTTAGTGAAGAGTTCTATAATTGTTCAAATTTAATCTATTTTCATCAATTGATGGATACAACTTATTAACCATAATGGAATCAAGGGCATAACAATTTTGTGTAAATTGTATTTTAAATTTGTCCTAGTTTCGGGATTGGATCAGAAACTGGTCTGTTATACTTTTAAATGAGTGACATTGTCTGACACATTTGATTTTATGATGATGTCAAATAATTTCTTTTATATTTCACTTTAAATTAAGCTTGACGATGACTTATATTAACCTTTTCATGTGCCGGTACTTTCCTATGAAAGCCACTACACTATGACTTGTCTTTCATAGTCAGAGAACATTCATTGAAAATGACCTATTAAACTGACATATTGCAACACAAAGTAATATATGATTAGAATAGAATTATTACTATTGGATATGACAATAAATTACCATTTTAATACAATTTATTTGTAACCATATAATAGCCATGATTATTTCAGATAAAATTCTGAAAATAGCTCCCTCTCAGTTAAAAATTTAGATAGATAGAAAATTTAGATTTAAATGTATGCAGCTACTATAGTGTACAATACAATACAGTGCATTGAATAGGAGCAGAATTTTATTCCTGCCAAATCTGTGACTTGGGCTTTGTCATTTTCATATATTTTAAGTAAAGCTGCAGTGGAGTTGACTGTCAATTTTATTGACATATTATTTTTGTATTATTATTATAGTCACCGAAAGCCCCCCCCCCAACCTCACCTGCATGTTTAAATGTTTTGCAATTCAATGCAAATTTAGAAATATATGTTTGTAACAATGTCTAGTGCTAACAGAGAAATATATGTTTGTGATAATGTCTATGCTAGTCAATTAGAGAATGTAACTGCTTTATGTTTCCAACTCAGAGAGAAAATTAGCAAATTGGAGGTCCCTTCTGTTTACGTACCAGTAGAAAGACAGAATTCAACTGCTATTAGAGCTGTGGTCAGGTATTCAGAATTACAAGATCAGCCATCTTAGGTTTTCTAAAATAGATTGTGTAAAAGGGTTGCTATGGATTTATTATCTGATAATAAATTTCTTTGGAAATGGTGAGAACATATTTAGGTTCTCAGGGAAGAACATATTTAGGTTGAGAGTAGGTTTATATACCAGTCAAATTCCAACTAACTCAGAAGCAGCCCCAAGGATGATCACTGAGTCAGTGATCAAAACTTTGGCAACAGCAATGACACCAGATCATACCTGATTGGTATGTTGGAAACCCAAGAATCTTTTTTTACACATCATCCACCAGGAAGATCTTTCAGTCAGGAAATGGAAAAATAATGTGGAGAAAATAGAAAGTGTATCTGACAGAATATGTAAGCTCATCCTAAGGATAAACAAGCGTTACTAGGTTCAGATTATCCAAGTTTATGCACCAACAGCAGCAAGCAGCGAAGAGGAAATTGAAAATTTCTACCAGACTCTCGGCACAGAACTTGACAAGGAAGATCACTATTATAAAATCATCATGGGCGATTTTAACTCTCGTGTAGGCCAGCAGGAAGCAGGTGATGCTGTCACAGGAAAACATGGACAAGGACAGAGAAATGAACGAGGTCACCACCTGGTAGAGTTTGCAGAGTGCACCAATATGTAAATAACAAACACATATTTCAAGAAGAATCCTACAAGGAAGTGGACTTGGAGAGGTCCTAACGGAGTAAAAAACGAAATAGACTACATATTGGTTAACAAACTCTACCCAGTTACTAATTGTGAGGTACTAAGCAACTTCAAAACCAGCAGTGACCATAGGATAGTTAGATGCAGAATGAAGATTAAGGTCAGAATGGAGTGAAAGAAGTTGGTCTCAAGCAGGAAACAGGAGGTAAGTATTAGAAAATTAGAAGAAAATAGGAAAGAGTTGCAGCTGGAACTTAGAATTAGGTTTTCAGCACTTCAAGAAGTAGAACTGGAAGCCAAAGTCATGGAAGTCATGAAAGCAGCGGCAGAAGAAGTAGCAAGTACACCAAAAAGACCAAAGGATAAGAAGTTCAGCGACAGAACCAGGATAATGATGAAACAGCGAAAGCAACTGAAGCACTCAGACTTGCCAAAGGAAAATATCGAATATGTCGAGCTATGCAAGTCTATCAGAGCGGCGATGAAGGAAGATGTAAGGAATTTTAACGAAAGAATTGTACAAGAAGCTTTAGAGAACAACAAGACTATGAAGAGGGTCAGACGACGCCTAGCAATGGGAAAGAAACAAATCTTGGTCGTCCAGAAGGAAGATGGCACAAAAACTTCCAATAGACAAGCAATACAGAAGAAAGTAACCGAATACTTCACCAACTTGTACAAGAAGACAGAAAATGTTGAAGAGGAAAACCATGAAGAAACACAAAACTCAGAAAATCCCCCCTCTATTTTCCCAGAAGAAGTAACAGAGGCCATCAAGAAGATGAAGAATGGAAAGGCAGGAGGAGCTGATGGAGTTTTAGTAGAATATCTGAAACTTGGTGTTACAGAAATTTCCCGTCCTAGCGCAGTTATTCACTAATTGCCTTAGACAAGGGAGAATTCCGAAGGAACGGAACCATGCAATGATTGTCCTTTTGCACAAGAAAGGAAGCAAGGAAGATTTAAAGAACTACCGCCGCATCATCCTCCTTCCTGTTATTTACAAAACGTTCATGAGAGTATTAGCTACACGTCTGAAGACGTCCCCGGCAGCTGCCCAGCCAAGAGAACAAGCTGGATTTCGCAAGGGATTCAGCACTATGGACCACATCCACACGCTGCAGGAAATTATCAGCAAAATGAATGAATATGAGATGCCACTAGTACTCTGCTATGTGGACTATGCCCAGGCCTTTGACTCAGTAAGTACCTCCTCCACACTGGAGGCACTGGGGAAACAAGGGATAGATACCAAGTACATCAAACTTTTACGCAGCATCTACAAGGACGCCACAGCCTCTGTAATGCTGCATGAAGAAACAGAGGAATTCCGGATTGAGAAGGGAGTGAGACAAGGCGACTGCCTTTCACCAATTCTTTTTACAGCCGTTCTGGAAGAAGTCTTTAAAACCTTAGACTGGGAGGAAAGAGGCCTACGGATCAATGGAGAGCACATCAGTCATTTGCGTTTCGCAGATGATATAGTACTCTTCGCAACCAACGGTGAAGATCTAGCATCAAGACTTCAAGAACTGAACGCGGCTGGGCAGAAAATAGGACTCAGGATAAACTTATCGAAAACTAAGGTAATGTATAATTCTTTTGCAGCACAAGTACCAATCCTACTACAAGAGGTACCCATTGATGTTTGTTCAGAGTACACTTACCTGGGACAACTGGTTACGACAGGAGAGAAAAACAGGATTAATGAAGTGAATCGAAGAATGAAACTAGGCTGGAGTGCCTTCGGAAGAAACGCCCATATTCTGAAGTCGAAAATGCCAATGGTCTTGAAGAGAAAGGTCTTCAACCAATGCATTCTACCAGTTTTGACATATGGAAGTGAAACATGGGTGTTAAACGCAGCAATAACCCAGCGACTTCAGACTACACAAAGAAGTATGGAACGATGTATGCTTGGAATCACAAGAAGAGACAGGAAACGCAACACCTGGGTTAGGAAGATAACAGGAGTGACAGACATCATAGATAAGGTAAGATCACTGAAATGGATGTGGGCAGGCCATGTTGCAAGGAGAAACGACAACCGATGGACATCAGCAGTTCTGAACTGGATACCAAGAGACGTGAAGAGACCAAGAAGAAGACCAAGGGACCGATGGAACAGAGACATTCAGTATTTAGGGGTAACATTTAGGGGTATTTAGGCATAGCAACGAGAGGCTCAGAATAGAGAGAATTGGAAAGCGCTTGGGGAGGCCTACATCCGACGTCGGATTGAAAATGGCTGATGATGATGATATATATCATCATCATGAATAGAGAAGATATTTATCTATAGTATGAGTATTGGTTTTTTCCCTACGTGTGCTTAGCTCGATACTAAGGCAATTCGTATGTCCGAAGTTCAAGAATTAATTAAGGGTATTTTGCATTGAGATAGAAAGTCGCAATTCGCAGTGTTGTTAGTATAGGTAGATGTCTATTGTATGCCATAATGATTTTTGCCCTGTGGGCCCAGGTTTGATGCTAGGACTGTTCGTATGACAGAATTTAATAAAATTTGTTAGGGTATTTCCCGGTAAGATAGAATGTTGAAATTCCCAGAATTGTTAGAGGATATGGATTTCTATCGTATTCCGTAAATATATTTGTCCTAGTGGGCCCAGGTTTGATGCTAGGACAATTTGTATGGACATATTTTGAATAATTCGTTGTGGCGGAGTGTTGTGGTTGGTGTGTAATGCCTTAGTTAATCTATGTTACGTTAAGCTTGCAGTATACAAGCCACTTTTACTCGTATATATATCNTAAACAAATTTTTTAATATGCGCTCAATGCATATAAACAGAAAAAATACCATTTTTGGGGCCACCTAGAATTGAACCCATGATGCCTAGGATGGATGTCCGCTTTTTTTCAGTGTCCAATCCCGGGACTTTACGGAAAAAATTCGGCGGCTCTTGAGGCACTTCCTTCTGCTTCATCTTTAGTATCCTATATGTGTGTGTGTATATATATATATATATACACACACACATATAGGATACTAAAGATGAAGCAGAAGGAAGTGCCTCAAGAGCCGCCGAATTTTTTCCGTAAAGTCCCGGGATTGGACACTGAAAAAAAGCGGACATCCATCCTAGGCATCATGGGTTCAATTCTAGGTGGCCCCAAAAATGGTATTTTTTCTGTTTATATGCATTGAGCGCATATTAAAAAATTTGTTTAGCATATTTTGCATAAAGATAGAACGTTGAAATTTATTGAGTCATTAGAATGTGTTTTTATCATCCGTATGGCGGGAAAGTTTTATCCTTAATGGCCCCCGGTAAGTGGTATAGTTCCCATGCGAAGCATGCCTTTCAGTGTAGGAATTATTTGTGAGGTCTTAATATTTCTTGATTATTGTTACAAATTACTGTATTCTTGAAGTAGATTAGAAGAAGAAACTCTTATAGCTAAGTTCTGTCACGCAATATGAAGTAATTGAGTAAATAGGAAGTAAAGCGCACCAAAGGAGTAAACTGCAGGCAAGGATAGGGCATTTATGTTTCAATTTTATTATATTCGCCGGAATTTGTGAAACAAAGTAGCAAGGGAAACAAGAATATTCTTTCTTCATTCCTTAGCATTTATGATTTTTAGTTATAGCCTCGATAAGAACTTAACGCACACATAAAATTCGGTTAGGAGATTTAAACAACATATATTCATTGAAAACTTCTTTCTGCTCACATATCCAGGAATTACCGCAGAACATAGTATGTTCCTTTAGTTTAATATTTAACTCTCGAGTTGACTGGTTTTTCTTTAAGGGAAGTTGCTTAGGAGTAATAAGCGGTGCATCAGGAGGAACTTGGATCACCTGCATCCGAACTCATTTCTGAAAGAAAGAATTTATTACTTTTAATATTGATCGCATATCCCTTCGGTGTTCGCTTTCGATTAATTTACTAATAAATTATCTTCAAATTTTGTATCGATGAAAGTTAAGGCAACAATAATGAAAAACACCTTTAAACAATCTACGAGGGTAAGTCAATAAGTAAGTCACAAAACTGGATAGAAGCAATAATAATCAAAATAACTTTCTGAAATTTATTTCACTTCTCAACATATTCTCCCAGTACATTCAGACACTTGTCCCATCTCTTTACAAGTCCTTCATAGCCGGCAGCAAAGAAGTCTTTTGGTTGCTGACGCAGCCAAAGAGTAACCTCTTGGACTACGGCATCATCATTTTCAAAACGTTGGCCACCCAAATGATTTTTCAGGGGCCCGAACAAATGAAAATCACTGGGGGCTAAGTCGGGACTGTACAGTGGATGTTCCAAGCGTTCCCAATGAAAAGTTCATAACAGCTCCTGCGTTTGTCTTGCTGTGTGAGGGCGGGCATTGTCATCCAGTAGAATCACTCCCTTTGTCAGGAGTCCAGGTCGTTTGCGGCGAATGGCCTGTCGGAGTTCCTGCAGAGTGGTGCAGTATGATGCAGCATTCACGGTCTCGCCATGAGGCTGGAATTTTATCAGTATGACACCTTGCATGTCCCAAAACACGGTGAGCATAACTTTGCGGGCTGATGGAATGGTCTTGGATTTTTTTTTTGCTGGGGAGGAGGAATGTTTCTATTCCATGGAAGATCGTTTGGATTCCGGCTGAAAGTGGTGAACCGAAGACTCGTCCCCTGTAACAATTTGTACCATGAAGTCCTCTCCTTCCTCTGTGTACCGATTGAGGTGCTGCAAAGACAGACCCATTCTGTTCATTTTTTGTTCCTCAGATGATTGGCGGGGCACCCACCGTGTACAAACTTTACGGAACTTCAACTGCTCATGCATAATGTTGTAAGAAGTACCATGTGAACAGCCTACAGCCCAGGCTACGTCATCGATTGTCACACGCCGGTCATTCCGAATGATTTGTTCCACACGCTGCACTGTGGCTTCAGTTGACACCTCCGCAGGACGCTCCCGATCTCTGATGTTTTCCCTTCCCTTGTTTAACATCTGGATCCAATTGTAGACAGCTTTCCGTGATAAACAGTTGTCACCTTACACGGGACGCATTTCCTGATGCACTTCTTCTGTGGACAATCCTTTTGCCCACAAAAAATGAACAACCTCGTTCCTCACGTGTACACTCATTCAACACACCCACCATCTTGCACTGGCTGCCACTGACAGACTGACTCATCGCAAAATCTCACGTTTCCTCTGCAATAAGCATACATATGCTGCTATCTGCTAGCAAAATATGCGAGCGGAATTTAAACATGGTATAAGGTAAACTGATGTTTGCAACTTATTTATTGACTCACCCTCGTACACATATTACTGAAAACGTTATCAGCACCGAATAATAAAATAATCACTAATAACATTTAGGAAGTCGTTAACTTTCTGTTTCATTACTTTCAATACCTGAACCCACTTACGCAATATTGCAAAGGTTAGTGTTAATAGAAATATTACTACTAAAGATCCATGTGAAATATCCGAGATTAGGTTCGCCTTCACTTTTTGGAACAGTTTTCTGAGATTACATATCGGGCATATTTGTGATAATGTTGGTGACAGCAGGTAAATAAATATCACTGCTCCATGCACCTGTTCTCCTTCCATTAGAGAATCAGCGAGTTGGAGGTATATAACGTTGATTTTGCTGTAAAAAGACATATTCGAATTGATTGACGATTCCAAATTGCGAGTTCCTTCAATCTGCACTGTCTATAACTCATACATTAGAGCTGCCATTGCATATACGCAACATTTCCATCAGTCTTTCTTAAAATTAGGTCCGTCCTTCTAAATGGGTGTCAGCTACGGGAGCCACTCGCGATGCTCCTACCATTTCTTTAAACACCCCCCACATTTACAGCGAAAATAACTACCGTTATCTTTGAGATGGACTCTTTACAGTGTTGCAACATGTTCCACTGAAGGGGTTTTTAAGATTATCCCAAATCCTATGTTACCCACAATTTTTGAGTTTTTTTTTCTCATGACTGTATCCCCTCCACACTAGAAGCACTAGGGAAACAAGGAATACATGCCACGTACATCCAACTTTTGCGCAGCATCTACAAGGACGCCACAGCCTCTGTAATGTTGAATGAAGAAACAGAGGAATTCCAGTTTGAGAAGGGAGTGAGACAAGGCAACTGACTCTCACGAATTCTTTTTGACAGCTGTTCTGGAAAAAGTTTTTAAAACCTTAAACTGGGATGGAAAAGGCCTACAAATCAATGGAGAACACAGCAGTCATCTGCGTTTTGCAGATGATGTAGTACTCTTTGCAACCAATGGTGAAGATCTAGCATCAAGACCCTAAGAATTGAACACGGTGGTGCAGAAAACAGTACTGAGGATAAAATTATCAAAAACTACGGTAATGTATAATTCTTTTGCAGCACAAGTACCAATCCCACTACAAGAGGTACCCATTGATGTTTGTTCAGAGTACACTTACCTGGGACAACTGTTTACGACAGGAGAGAAAAACAGGATTAATGAAGTGAATAGAAGAATGAAATTAGGCTGGAGTGCCTTCAGAAGAAACGCCCATATTCTGAAGTCAAAAATGCCAATAGTCTTGAAGAGAAAGGTCTTCAACCAATGCATTCTACCAGTTTTGACATATGGAAGTGGAACATGGGTGTTAAACGCAGCAATAACCCAGCGACTTCAGACTACACAAAGAAGTATGGAACGATGTATGCTTGGAATCACAAAAAGAGACAGGAAACGCAACACCTGGGTAAGGAAGATAACAGGAGTGACAGACATAGATAAGGTAGGATCACTGAAATGGACGTGGGCAGGCCATGTTGTGAGGACAACCAATGGACATCAACAGTTCTGAACTGGATACCAAGAGATGTGATGAGATCAAGACATCATTCAGTATTTAGGATTAACATGGCAACGAGAAGCTCAGATTAGAGAGAATTGCAAAGCGCTTTAGGAGGCCTACATCTGGCGTCGGTTTGAAAATGGCTGATGATGATGATGATTATATACATACATATACATATATATCTGTGTGGGTTATAAATCTGAGAAAGAAAACACTTGGAGAACACCTGACAAGTCACATAGTTTGACAGACAGGTCAAGACCTGAAAAATGACACAGTTTGAGAGACAGATAAAAGGTGTACTAGAAGTGTGGTGCAACTGCTAAATGCTGAAATAACCTCTTGAGTGGAACAGTCTAAGGAAAGAAGGGATGTTGTAAAGAATGGGAGAAAGATCAGGGGTGCTCAGAATGCTAAAACAGGTGAGTAATACCTGGCAAATACTGAAGCATTGTTGGTGTTATACTGGCAAATGCAATAAAAGGAGAACTGATTACTTGGGTCAGTTAGTGTTGGATCTAGACTGCCAATCCTATCAAGAAGTAATAAGATTTGCCCAAGATTGTAACAGATGAGGTTTCCATTTGTCATCCATTTTAAAATTGTGTCAACTGAAATTGCTCTTCCTTGACAACCCTAACAATGCCAGTTTGAACCGGGAAGATTCAAATCAATAATTATGACATTAGATTTTATGTAATGCAAAAATATGTACACATTTCTAAGATCCAGGTTTGTGAGATTTCCCTGGAGTTAACTTTCACCTCATACCCAGTTGAAGTTCAATACTCATATGGGTTCCGTAATTTTTCCTCTAATTTGTTCTTAGTAGAAATTTTAACATATTTATACAGTTAAATTAATTAATTTTATTAAAAATATTTAATTATGCATGAAAGGCTGAAATGTATAATATGAGCACTGAGATAACAGTAAAACTCATTCTAAGAAAGTAAATGTCACACATCTATTTTCACATTGGTATTCATAAAGGAGTGGTTTGTTGTTGTGAACAATTGGTAGGGTTTTGAATCCCCACTTTACAAGAGGGGAAAGGGTCATCGTGCTTCAAAAAATTGGTAGGCCCCACCAGATACATGTGACTGACAGAAAATTAGTCAAAAACCACTTCTTTCCAGTGAACTGAATGAGTGGGCCCCAAATCTTTGTCAGAAATAACAACTGGCAGTTATTCAATAACTCAGCAAATCCCATATTTCATGAAAAAAACCTGTACAAGTTTTATTTCTATTAAATATAGTTAATTGGTTCCACCAAGTTACTGCAGACGAAGTTGATTTTAATCACTCTGTAAATAACTCAAGCCTTTCTTATGCTGTTCAGATACGTCAGGCTGCTGCACAGTTAACTCGTAATTAGTAATTAATTTCTTTAATGACATTTCCCTATGAACTGAGAAGTCTATGTTAACAGCTTTTTAAAATTTTTAGTAGGACAGCATAGCTTCATCTACTAAATGTTATAAAGTGTGACGTCTATAAAATTATCATCCTTAATTTTGCATAATTGGGAGTGTTTATTAGCAAACTCCACATTTGTTAAATCACAATGATTAATTGGTCACTGAGCTCTCTGTTAATAGATGTTAATAGACAAGTCTGGAGAATGTGTTGAAATTATTTTGTATTGAAGTATATTTGTTTTAAGGATTGAAGGAAAGGAAGGTATCTTATTAGGTTGAAAACCTACGAAATTCCCAAAGGAATAACAAGTGTGAAAAATAGCGACACGACTGGGACTCGAACCCAGGTCTCCCACTTTCCAGGCAGGTATTCTAACCACGGAACTACCGTGCCGCGTCTCTCTCACACTATTAAGGGAATGCTTTGTGAGCAAGACAGCAGTCTCCACATGGTGGCACAACCTGCCGCCCAAGGTCCTCACAGAGGCAGCCAGCTGTCTTGCTCACAAAGCATTCCCTTAATAGTGTGAGAGAGACGCGGCACGGTAGTTCAGTGGTTAGAATACCTGCCCGGAAAGTGGGAGACCTTGGTTCGAGTCCCAGTCGTGTCGCTATTTTTCACACTTGTTATTCCTTTGGATATTTGTTTTAATTTTGGAAATAGTATGTTTCCATCTTCATTCCTGACAGACAAAGAATTCTTGTATACTAGGTCTTGAGCAGTGTATGTATATTTTTCTGCAGGATATAAGGGCCCCCATGTAGCCAAGTGGGTAATGTGTTCAACTTCAGTGAAAGCGGTTCCAGGATCATTTCCCAGTGGGAGCCTAGGTGCTAATTGACCTGTTGTCGGAGTACTTTTAACAGTACTACTTCTACTACGGCTAGCCACTAAAGTGAGGAAAAGATATATTCTGTAGACTCAATACACATTTTAAATAGTGCCTTTGTTAATATCTCAGGATTTGTTCTTTGGGCAACATTATTTTAATTTGTTTGGTGAAAAAGGCACAGGATGTGGATTATAAAATGGTCCTTGGAAAGCTGATTGCTGTATGAATTATCATCCTTTATTTGAACTGGTCTTAAAAAGATTTCATCATATTTCAGAGTTAGATTAGAATTAAAATATATTGAATCACTCATTAGATTAATATTATATCTGTGAAAGAGAAATGCTGAAATGGACATAGTAAAAACTGAAAGAGATTGCACGAAGGATTTAAAAAGGAAAGTTTGAAGGAGGGAAATTTGAATAAGTTCCTCCATTTAAGTGAGATCTGCTGTGGTTTCGAATATTTCTAGTTGAGAATGCTTTCTTTGGTGATGCCAGTCTGTTGTAGTAGGTGGTGTTCCTAGTAGTTCCTGTGAAAGCGACTTCTGGAGCTCGTAAAATTTTGCATCAATTTTTTCTACCATTGTGCAAAAAGAAAATACTTGTTTTACCATCATATCTGTAGTTAAACTTAATGACTGACTAAACTATTGTGATGACACAAGACTGTGTATTTTGAATTAGTAATTCTTATGCTGAGGAATTCAGATTGTGTCCCTATTATTTTCTATTTACTGTTTATATTATTTCTATTGCATCAACATTTACAATTATATCTTTGTAAGGGCATAACAGACCAGTAGTTTACAAAAAGAAATTGCACTTTTGATATACACTAGCAAGAAGAAATGGGAAGACTTGATTCCGATTATGTTGGCTTCAATATTCAAACTATGTCACTTTGTAAATAAAATACTTTGTATCAGAGAAAATTACATGGACCCATTGATAAACCTGATGGTTTTCAATAAATTTGTGATGTTTCACCTTGTCATGTTTAGAACATTCAGTAGTATTATTGTCATTACCAGATAGGAAGGCAGGCGAAAGGTACATCTCATGCAGAGACAGACATTTCGGCCCTTGCCAAACATGGATATGCCACTCATGAAGGTTTTCAGGATGCTCTCAAGTATGTTGAGGTGCTGCTGTGCTATGAAAGTTGTGTATTGGAGTCATCAAATTATTTGCCAATTCCCATTTGAAATAAGCTATTTGCAATGGATGGATATAAAAGAAAAAATACTAACTTTACATGTGAATGTAAAGGATATTGATCTTAAGGGACAATAACCAAGAAAAACTTGGCTGATTGGATTAATGAAGAGAGAGTATTGAAGATTATGTATGAAGCTATGCATGGAGTTTACCAATTTAAAAGAGGTGTGTAATGATAGGAGGAAAAGGTTGAATGGCTGAACAAAATGAGCATGCTAATATAAAAAGGAGCATTTGTTATATGTACATATGGTGTGCTTGATAAGGAAATGGCATTTATTGCCTCTATATTCCTATCTCAAGCAGCATATGTATGCATAAACTTTTGTCTGTATGGTGTGAATTGGTTTATTGTCTCATAATATAAATGAAGCCATGGTAGTAATAAGTTTTAATCAATTGATTGTCATTTATTTGATTCAGAATAACTCATAGGATTTTTCATCAACAAAAATTAATTTTCAACACATACATCATTCCAAATATTCATTTTGTTGTTCATTTTCTTAATAGATTATTTATTTATTCCAAATGAAAGGAAAAATGGTAGTATAAAATGACCTCTAGGTTGGCTCTAGTGACAGTGTATAGCACGCTTTCTCAATGATAGTGGTACAATTGAATGTGAACTAAAACTTTACTTCTGTACAGTCTCTTTTAGTTCATATCCTTGTGCTGTTTCTGAAGTCATGCGATAGTTTTCTCTCCCATACAGTAAAATGCATGAAACTTATTCTTTCAATGACTTATTGGTTATTTCTCTTCATTGCAGATTTAAACGTCATGATGGACATGACTTCAATGTAAAATATTTTAATTCCGATGAAAATTGTGTGGATTATGTAATTGATGTGAGGTATTTACATGCCATGGATACATTACGTGGGTTTTTTAAAGTCATTCTTTCTCCCACAGTGCATTCAAGGACTCCCGATTCTCGCCCATCACACGTGAAGAATTTTGTCGTCTTCACGTTTCTGTGTCAATCCTTCGCCATTTTGAGGATGGTAATGATTGTTTGGATTGGGAAGTTGGAATTCATGGCATTCGGATTGAGTTTCACAATGAAAAAGGGGCCAAACGAACTGCCACATATTTGCCGGAAGTTGCTCCAGAGCAAGGTATGATTACAGACTTCTTAATTAGTTACTCATTTCGTTCATAAATCTTCAGTTGCAGTAATCTCTTCTCTGTTGATGATTCAGCCCATTTTTCAAAGTCCAATTGAAGGATGTATGTACCACATCTAGGCTTTGAACTTTCTAATGAACTTTTTTTCCAAAGCTTGCACTACTTGCTCTCAATAGTTATCTTTTATGTTAAAATGCCTGTTATGCCTTGCCAATTCTGCTTACTATTTTTATTTTGCTATGTCAGCTGCTGGTGATCTTGCTGCTTGAAAAGCAAAATTATTTGATCAATTTAAATCCACTTATTTATCATTTCACCTGCAAATTATCTTCCTGTTGTTGGCTATAGAGCATCACTTTATTACACTATATTTACCATAAAACCAGCTTTAACCATTATACTGTGCATCTTTCTCCCTATTCCTTTCATATGAAACAAAAATGTTAAGATACTCTGCTAACCACCTGTAAAGCTGGTCTTTCTCATTCCTAGAAGCATTGTTTACAGCTTCAGTCAATCATTCTTCTCATCTGGTAGACCAAAAATTTTGAAGAGTAATAAAAACTTAGCATATCGTTACCACAAAATTTATCATACAACGATGCTTTTGACCCCTTGGGTCATCACCTGGAAATCCTTGGCTCAGTCAATTTCTTCCTTATTAATGCCTACTAATTTTAATTTGTTAATTAACACGTTCAACACTGAGCGACAACAATCGTCGTCCATGGTCCGTATTCTTTTCAAAGGCCTTCTTTGAGTAGCGCCACCTCCAAGCGCTTCCATTTCTCTTTTCAGTCATTCATAAGGCTCTATTTCAGTAAAGTGTTTCGTAGTTTTCATTTTTAACCAATAACCAACTTTTTTTTTTGATGATCGTCGTCCAAAATTAAATATTAAAAATTGAAGTAAAAAAAATTTTTTCTATTTTTCTTTGGTCAATTCATGATTAGGAATTCAAAGATAATCTATAATCATAAAAATAGATTTCAGTCACTTGCAAAAATTGAAAATTTATCCTCAGCGTTGAAAGTGTTAATTAGAAGTCAGAGATCAAACTAGTTTAGTAGGTGGTTACTATTTTGGCAGAATTACCGTAAGTGATTAATAAAGTAATTTTTAGTTTAACCTTGAAACTACTTGCACAGTTCTGCACTAAAGAGCTTATCCTTAACAGTAGATAAATCTTGTATTCTAAGCTAGTAGTAGCTCTCTATTCCAAGTAGTTTTTACAGTTTACCCTAAAAAAGATGAAAATTAATCATTGGCAAGGATGAAAAGTGGCAAATATCTGCAAATCCTAAATTTATGAGAGAGCTGATATAAATAAATATCTAGATAGAGTGATATAATTTCACTCATACATTTTTTTCTGTATGTGGGGCATACTTTATTAAATGGTATTATGGGACATTAAAATGTTCATCTCCAAATTAAGTACTTATTATTTTTTATTTATGAATTAGGGTGTTGGGGTAAGTTGTCTTAATTTTTCAGGATTATCTCTTGAATATTGAGTAATAAAAATTTTTCCTTGTGGCAGGTTGGGACCGCATCCAGACAATAGATTCCTTGCTGCGCAAGGGCGGTTTCAAGGGCTGCGTCACTCCTGAAGTACGCAGGGCCATTAAGCTCACTAGGTATCAGTCTGAGAAAATCACTGTTTCATACCAGGTGAGAGATTAAAACTATAAGGGAAACTTTATTTTAATATTTATTATGGTTAAAAGTAGAGATGGGACAAATAGCAGATTTCTGGAATTCGAGTATAACTCATACCTCGAATATTGGAATACTAGACTACTAGTGGTGGAACTGGAAATTAGTTCCAAGAATGTCAAGGTAATAACAAATTTATGGAAAACGATACGATTTACAAGTATGAAATGCAGCAATAACCTCAAACTCGACAGAATGAAGTATGGTATTACTATAACAAGATAAACATTTACCATGTAGTAGATGCTCAATTCTTTAAGGATCTAACTCATAGCAGCATAGATTGCCTGGCATGAGTTCTCAGAAACTCTTACCTAAAATTCATTAGCTAATTGCATAGGCAGTCCAGATTTGGAAGAAAAGACATGTTGTGTCTCTTATAAATTAATGATCAAATGTATATCAGATCATAAGCTTATATTCTTAACAAGTTCGTATTAAGCACCTACCATCGACGATGTTTACAAACTTTAATTTTGCATCATGATGTGTTTTTCCACCATATTTATGTCTATGTCTATGTTTTTACCGTGCAAGCCGCCTTTCGGCGTGTGACAGAGGGTGCATGCACCATGACTCTATTTCCCTAATCGATTATTTTCGCGTATCGTTCGCGGAAAGAATGAGTTCTTGAATCTATTCGTTCTGGCATCTATTTCTCTGATCTTTCTCGCATTATCGGAACGGCCTATGTAGCATGGTGAACGCATTATATCCGCTACATCATCTCTAAACGTGCTTTCTCTGAATTTATCCAGTAAATTGATCCTTTGTTGGACTCTTCTAACTTCCAATGATTCCCATTTTGCGTCCTGTAGCATCTGAGTGACGCTCACTGATTTATGGTAGCAATTCTTTACAAAACGTATCGCCTTTCGCTGCACCTTTTCTAATTCTTTAATACAACACTTATTGGCAGGGTCCCATACACTACACGCATACTCAAGATGAGGTCTGACTAACGCAAGATAACATCGCTCGCGAACTTTTTCGTCGCTCCGACCGACTATTCTCTTTACGAAGCCGAGTTTTTTAAGTGCTTTTCCGCATATATTATGGATGTGAGTACTCCATGTTAAGTTATTCGTGAGAGTTACTCCAAGATATTTCACTGACTCTACTGTTAATAAGTTTATCCCACGGAGACTGTACGGATAATCTTTAATAATAGATTTTCTTTCGAAGAAGTTAACTACTGAACATTTGTCTACATTTAGCTCTAATTGCCAATCATCGCACCATTTCATAATGTTATCTAAATCATTCGACAGGGTTAGTCTATCCTCTTTACTCTCTATTTCCCTGTAAATTACCGTATCGTCTGCAAATATCCTAACTTTACTATCAATAAGATTGCTGAGGTCGTTAATGTATACTAAAAATAGTAACGGTCCGATTACACTACCCTGCGGGACGCCCGAGGTCACCTTTACCACGTTAGAACTAATACCGTCCAGCACTACGCGTTGCTCTCTATCGGAGAGAAAGTCCTTTATCCAATTTATTACCTCCGCATTGATTCCTGCAACTTTTAATTTGTACAATAATTTATGATGAGGGACCTTATCGAATGCCTTCCGAAAATCTAAAAATACCGCGTCGACTTGCCTTTTATTTTCGGCAGATTTTAGGATATCGTGTACTAATAATGCCAGTTGAGACTCACAAGATCGAGTCTTACGAAAACCGTGTTGATTCCTAACTATGAAATTTGACGTTTCGAGAAAGCCCATTAAAGAACTAGCAATTATGTGCTCCATTATTTTTCCGCTCAATGATGTTAGAGAGATAGGCCGATAATTCGCTGGATCCTCCTTAACGCCGCTTTTAAATATTGGAGTGACGTTCGCAATTTTCCAATCAGTCGGGACTTTACCTTCACTCATTGACTTATTAAATATTACTTTAAGAAAAGGTGCTACATTTTCCGCAACCTCCTTGAATACCCGAGCTGGTATGTCTTCAGGACCAGGAGCTTTATTTGGTTTAATCTGTCGCAATAGATTAATGATGCCGTCTTCCCTGAAGATGATATTCGACATCGCTTCAGGCCTATCAACTTCCGGTAGATTATCTGATGTACTATTAGAAGTGAAAACGCTTCGGAAGAAATCATTTAAAATATTCGCTTTACCCTTAGCATCGTTGATTAAATTACCGCTATTATCTTTCAACGAACTTACAGTTTGCTCTTTACCTTGGACCTCACGTACGTATGACCAGAAAGCTTTTGGGTCCTCGTCTAAGTATTCGCATAAAACCTTCTTTTTAAATTGACGCAGGGCATCTCGCATTGTTCGTTTCGTCACCGATTTTGCTTCTTTATATTCGCTCTTTACTTGATTTGTGTTGACACTGTTGGGTAGCCTCGCAGCGGCTTTTAATTTAGAATGCAAACGCCTTTCTTTTTTTAGAGCTTTCCTTGTCTCTTTATTATACCATCTGGGTTCGTTGGTTTGATTTGAAAGTTTCGAGGGAACATATTTGTTAATAAGGTTGCGCATTGTCCTGACAAAGAGATTCCAAGTGTCTTCGGTATTTAAACAAATCGTTCGCGTTTCATACAATGGAAAATCAGATATGAGTTGATTACGAAATCCCTCAAAATCAGCGTTCGAGTAGAGATATACTTTGCGCTTCGGTTTTCTGTGCTTTACTAAGTTAACGTGGAAATCTATAACTACGGCTCTATGGTCGGATATTCCATCAGAAATTGAGGTGTTTGATATTTTCTCGGGCGTATTGGTAAGAAGAAGATCTAAAATGTTTCCTTCCCTGGTAGGCTCTTTAACTGTCTGATGTAACGAATGTTTTTGCATTATATTCAATAAGGTTCTGCAAGAGTCGCTATCTCGGGCACCTTTCTTAACTACATGGTTCAGCCAATCGATATCCGGAAGATTAAAATCCCCTCCAATTAAAGTTACGCTGTTGTTATTTTTCCGCGAATAAAAGTTAATTTCTTCGTTAAGGCTGCGCAAAACCTGACGTGAAGAGTTGGGTGGCCGGTAGAAGGCGCATACATTTATATTCGGCTTATTTCAATACATATGTGAATTACTCCGTAGAAAACCTTTAACCGCTATAAATATACCACCACCCATTTATTCCTGACGGTCCTTACGGTATATCTTAAAATCTTTCGGAAACACTTCGTAGTCGTTAATATCCTCTGTTAGCCACCTTTCTGTGCCTATAATTATGTCGGAGTCGTTACTTCGGATGAAATGCTCAAGATCCGCTACTTTGTTTTTAATGCTTCTACAGTTAATAACGGCAATTGATAATTTATTAACGTTGGGTGAAGCCCGAGTGTCGCACTGTGAGTCTTTTACGCTTTTTAAAGGAATTTTGACGATGTTTACTTCTTTTTCTCTAATCACTCGTAAGCTGGATTCTATTGTATTATTACCATACCCGTCATATGACGTTCCCCTTATCCTAAAAAATAACTACAGTGCTCGTAAATCCTATGAGCCACCCCGCTCGCCGCCTCGGCAGTATAGTGGACACCAGAGCTGTTCAACGCGAATGGGTACAATCGGAGGGTTGGCCGAAGCTCCACAAAGTCAGCTCCCATGCCCCGACAGAACTCCCACAGCCTCACATTCAGTCCATCTATCTTTCTGCGAACACGATGGCCACAGTCATTCCGCAGATGGAAAGCTGCACATCGATGCCAATCATGGAGGGACTCGAAAGACATGTGTAACCATCATCATCAGCCATTTTCAATCCAACATCTGATATAGGCCTCCCCAAGTGCTTGGCAATTTTCTCTATTCTGAGCTTCTCGTTGCCATGATACCCCTAAATACTGAATTATGTCTCTGTTCCCTCAGTCTTTTAGTCCTTTGCTCTGTCTCTTCACATCTCTTGGTATCCAGTTCAGAACTGCTGATGTCCATCGGTTGTCCTCACAACATGGCCTGCCCATATCCATTTCAGTGATCTTACCTTATCCATGATGTCTGTCACTCCCAAACATCAAGGGGTACCTCTTGTAGTAGGATTGGTACTTGTGCTGCAAAAGAATTATACCTTACTGTAGTTCTTGATAATTTTATCCTCAGTACTGTTTTCTGCCCCACCGTGTTCAATTCTTGGGATCTTGATGCTAGATCTTCACCATTGGTTGCAAAGAGTACTATATCATCGGCGAAACGCAGATGACTGATGTATTCTCCATTGATCCCTAGGCCTCCCAGTCTAAGCTTTTAAAAACTTTCCATAATGGCTGTAAAAAGAATTGGTGTAAGGCAGTTGCCTTGTCTCACTTGTCAGAAATTATGATGATCTTGAGCCCCAGGGTTGGCTCTGGCATGGGTCCGATAAAGTTAGTATTGGGCCGCAGTACGGGTAAAAAAAAAACAAATTGGAAGGGGTCAAAATGAAACCTCCGCCCATACTCGGAGAAAGAAAAAAAAGAATAAACTTCGACGAATAACCTAACCTAATAATAACCTAATGCAGCAAAAACTGGAATACAAGGGACTACGAAACTACGACTACGAAATCCAACGAATTTATCGAATTGGGGGCTTTCCCAACACGACAATAACCTCCGTTGCGTGACAGAAGAAATGCAGAAAATCCACCTTGAAGGGAATTATTTGTAAAAGAGTTAAGTAAATGCAAAAGAAAGAACTTCTTTTTTATTAACAGAATGAGCACAGATCATCAGACTTTTCACAGAGATCGGCCATGACACAGAGAGCAAAAAAAAAACCCTATCGATATATATTGTATCTATATATGTACAAGTCAAATATTTGAACATATTCCAACACTCCCCCTTGAGCAAATATTTGCTACCTGAACACAATCACTTTAGTACAGTTCACTTTAGCACTAAGTACAAAAATAGATTTACAAACAGCAAAAAAATTAAGACAGAAAATTACAAATTCAATAATATAGAATCCTCTTTGGAACAAAAAAATTACGGATTCAAACCAAACAATGATACAAACTTCTGATGTTTATCTTTCACAAGTGCCTTAGTAAAGGGATCAGATAACATCTGTTCAGTGCGCTTATATTCTACAATGACATTTTTATTTGCCACATGTGATCTCAAGAAGTGTAATTTAATGTCTATATGTTTAGACCGTTGACTAGTCACTTTATTTTTGGCAAGATGAATAGCACCCTGGTTGTCGCAATACACTAATATTGAACTATTTTCTTTACTAGTGTCAATTTCATTAATTAAAGTTTTAAACCACAAACATTCCTGAATAGTAAATGCCAAAGCAGTATATTCAGACTCTACAGTAGACAATGCTATAGTATTTTGTTTTTTACAGAACCAGGAAACTAATCCTCCCATGAANTCTATGTTTATACCCTGCAAGCCGCCTTTCGGCGTGTGGCAGGGGGTGCACGCACCATGACTCTATTTCCCTAATCGATTATTTTCGCGTATCGTTCGCGGAAAGAATGAGTTCATGAATCTATTCGTTCTGGCATCTATTTCTCTGATCTTTCTCGCATTATCGGAACGGCCTATGTAGCAAGGTGAAAGCATTATATCCGCTACATCATCTCTAAACGTGCTTCCTCTGAATTTATCCAGTAAATTGAACCTATGTTGAACTCTTCTAACTTCCAATGATTCCCATTTTGCGTCCTGTAGCATCTGAGTGACGCTCACTGATT
>KZ308684.1:1684638-1695485 GCA_000376725.2 Ladona fulva | reverse complement strand
ACCGAGGAATTAATATACAGAGAGACTGTGTATATCAAACCACCTCCCAATTTATCTCAACTGGTAAAATTCTATCTAAAAATGTGAGTTGTCCACTGAGGGGGGAAAATTTCCGCATGGGCCCCTTATGCGTTTCTTATCCCCATGTTATAAAGGTAGGGCTGGAATTACGATGAAGTAGGCACTAGGATAAAGGTATTTTAGTAGGACCCTATGAGTTCGCGTATTTAATCAATTAAATTAAATAATGTAGGTAGAAATTAAATCAATTAGTATAGGTAGTTTTGTATACATTTAAAACTAATTGAAAACTTCAAAAAGATGCTCGTGCACCCAATATTTCCCTCGAAAATGACATAAAAGTAAAGTTGTGCAAAAGGGAATTTTTGGAAAAAAACAAATAAAAAAATTTTGACCACAACAAACATCAAAGATATACAAAGGAAAAAAGTTATCAGTCAATTTTGCATGTTTTTTATTTTTTCGTTGATTATCTTTCCCTCAAGGAGGAAGGAGATTTAAATCACTCTTACTCGACGGTTCAAGGGGATTTAAGTAGACAAGGACATTTTCAGGTGCTGCGATGTAAGAATTTACTATTCAGCTTTCATAAATCCGAATCACTTCAAAATTTAGATTTGTTTTACTGAAGGATTAGATATATCTCCTAATTTTCTCGTTCATCTACCTTGCGTAATTTGCAATTAAAAATATGTGATTGAGAAATTCGACCCAGTGAATATATGCCCACGTTCTGACTGCTCGATGGACCGTAGTAATCTTTTGCCTCTTTTTTTTTCTCAAAACAAAGTATCTTCTTCAAAAATTATTACAGAACACTCCTCGATGCTTCGTAAATCTTGACGCATCTGAAGGATGGCATCTATTTATCGGAGGCTCTTATGACGAGTAAGAAAGGAACATACGTCGCGAGCTTGATTAACCTGAAGGAAGAGGAGCAAGAGTTAGAAATCTGTCCGATCGCATTAGAAAAATTAGGCTCAAACTGAGATGGTAGAATTTGTGGCAGAAAATTACGCGGAGAAAAATAAATAATACCGAATGCAGATACGGGTTGAGAATCTTAATGAAGAGGAAAGAAGGACCATAATGGAGCTGTGTGAAGAGTTTTTTGATGTTTTTTTATTTGTCAGGAGATAAGTTATTTTGCACCACTGCTGGGGGCCATGCAATTCCTATGCTGATGAGAGGGGTCGTGATTAACACGAAGTGAGGGAGTGGAGAGAGGAGTTAGACAGGGATATTGTCTGTCTCCAACGTTGTTTAACATGTATTTAGAAGAAATGATCGAGGAAAGTTTGGAAGTAGAGGAAAATGCAGGAGCAANCGGTGCTCTCTATCGGAGAGAAAGTCCTTTATCCAATTTATTACCTCCTCATTGATTCCTGCAACTTTTAATTTGTACAATAATTTATGATGAGGGACCTTATCAAATGCCTTCCAAAAATCTAAAAATACTGCGTCGACTTGCCTTTTATTTTCGGCAGATTTTAGGATATCGTATACTAATAATACCAGTTGAGACTCACAAGATCGATTCTTACGAAAACCGTGTTGATTCCTAACTATGAAATTTGACGTTTCAAGAAAGCCCATTAAAGAACTAGCAATTATGTGCTCCATCATTTTTCCGCTCAACGATGTTAGAGAGATAGGCCGATAATTTGCTGGATCCTCCTTAACGCCGCTTTTAAATATTGGAGTGACGTTCGCAATTTTCCAATCAGTCATGAATTTACCTTCACTCATTGACTTATTAAATGTTATTTTAAGAAAAGGTGATACATTTTCCGCAACCTCCTTGAATACCTGAGCTTGTATGACTTCAGGACCAGGAGCTTTATTAGGTTTAATCTGTTGCAGTAGATTAATGATGCCGTCTTCCCTAAAGATGATATTCAACATCGCTTCAGGCCTATCAACTTCCGGTAGATTATCTGTTGTACTATTAGAAGTAAATACGCTTTGGAAGAAATCATTTAAAATATTCGCTTTACCCTTAGCATCGTTGATTAAATTACCACTATTATCTTTCAACGAACTTACCATTTGCTCTTTACCTTGGACCTCACGTACGTATGACCAGAAAGCTTTTGGGTCATCGTCTAAGTATTCGCATAAACCCTTCTTTTTAAATTGACGCAGGACATCTCGCATTGTTCGTTTCATCACCGATTTTGCTTCTTTATATTCGCTCTTTACTTGGTTTGTGTTGACACTGTTGGGTAGCCTCGCAGCGGCTTTTAATTTAGAATGCAAACGCCTTTCTTTTTTTAGAGCTTTCCTTGTCTCTTTATTATAACATCTGGGTTCATTGGTTTGATTTGAAAGTTTCGAGGGAACATATTTGTTGATAAGGTTGGGCATTGTCCTGACAAAGAAATTCCAAGTGTCTTCAGTATTTAAACAAATCGTGCGCGTTTCATACAATGGAAAATCAGATATGAGTTGATTGCGAAATCCCTCAAAATCAGCATTAGAGTAGAGATATACTTTGCGCTTCGGTTTTCTGTGTTTTACTAAGTTAATGTCAAAATCTATAACTATGGCTCTATGGTCGGATATTCCATCAGAAATTGAGGTGTTTGATATTCTCTCGGGCGTATTGCTAAGAAGAAGATCTAATATGTTTCCTTCCCTGGTAGGCTCTTTAACTGTCTGGTGTAACGAATTTTTTTTGCATTATATTCAATAAGGTTCTGCAAGAGTCGCTATCTCGAGTCGATATCCGGAAGATTAAAATCCCCTCCAATTAAAGTTACGCTGTTGTTATTTTTCCACTAATAAAAGTTAATGGAAATAACTATGGAAAAATTGTTGTACTTTTACCACAAGTTGTGTACAACAATTTTTCCATTATGTTATTATCCATTATGTTATTTCCATTAAGTTATTTCCATTATGGATTACCACAACACCTCGCCTACTTCAGTGAAGTTTATTAATAAAAGTTAATTTCTTCGTTAAGGCTGCGCAAAACCTGACGTGAAGAGTTGGGTGGCCGGTAGAAGGCGCATACATTTATATTCGGCTTATTTCAATACATATGTGAATTACTCCGTAGAAAACCTTTAACCGCTATAAATATACCACCACCCATTTATTCCTGACGGTCCTTACGGTATATCTTAATATCTTTCGGAAACACTTCGTAGTCGTTAATATCCTCTGTTAGCCACCTTTCTGTGCCTATAATTATGTCGGAGTCGTTACTTCGGATGAAATGCTCAAGATCCGCTACTTTGTTTTTAATGCTTCTACAGTTAATAACGGCAATTGATAATTTATTAACGTTGGGTGAAGCCCGAGTGTCGCACTGTGAGTCTTTTACGCTTTTTAAAGGAATTTTGACGATGTTTACTTCTTTTTCTCTAATCACTCGTAAGCTGGATTCTATTGTATTATTACCATACCCGTCATATGACGTTCCCCTTATCCTAAAAAATAACTACAGTGCTCGTAAATCCTATGAGCCACCCCGCTCGCCGCCTCGGCAGTATAGTGGACACCAGAGCTGTTCAACGCGAATGGGTACAATCGGAGGGTTGGCCGAAGCTCCACAAAGTCAGCTCCCATGCCCCGACAGAACTCCCACAGCCTCACATTCAGTCCATCTATCTTTCTGCGAACACGATGGCCACAGTCATTCCGCAGGACAATGCTGCAGATGGAAAGCTGCACATCGATGCCAATCATGGAGGGACTCGAAAGACATGTGTAACCATCATCATCAGCCATTTTCAATCCAACATCTGATATAGGCCTCCCCAAGTGCTTGGCAATTTTCTCTATTCTGAGCTTCTCGTTGCCATGATACCCCTAAATACTGAATTATGTCTCTGTTCCCTCAGTCTTTTAGTCCTTTGCTCTGTCTCTTCACATCTCTTGGTATCCAGTTCAGAACTGCTGANGTCAAGCTGGCAGTCACTGCACCAACCTGAAATAATGTTCAAATCATTCTGCAAACAACCAATGTCGTCCGGAGTTACGATCTCTTTGTAAATAACAGTATCATCGGTGAATAGCCTAACCTTACATCTAAAATTACCCACTACATCGCTAATATAAGTCATTGATGCATGTGCATTCCATTCCTAGATATTATTCACCATTTCTATATTTAATCTTCTTTACGTTCTCAAGAATAACGATTAGGAAACGTGTACTGAAATCGATTAACTGAAGACTCTTCATTACCCAGATAAATCATACTAAGACAAATATTCAACATGGTTTAATTTCCTCAAATAATTCATTTAATTTGCTATGTTATTTGATGCGAAATAGCATTTCATAAATTTATTCCGGCTTTATCACTGAGATGCGAATTAACCCAAACGCCTTCATTTACACGTATTTTAAAATATTCCGATTTTTCACTTTCATTCGGATGCCATAGCCAACAAAGTTTACATCCTTCCCTTTCAATCATTCTATTAAATNAGGATAAAATGTATCAAGTTCGCAGACGATATGGTAGTGATCGCTGAGGATCCTGAGACATTGAAAAGGATAATGGACAGAATTAATGTAGGGTGTGAAAGATATGGAATGAAGATAAACAAGGGAGTTAGGAGAATGAAAAGAAAATCTCTCCTCAGCTCAGTGTCTCAACTTAGAGTTTTAGCAGATTATATGATTGTTGGGTATTATTTTCCACACTATTTATGTTTTGAGGGCATCCGTTTCTTCTCTCTCTCGTAGTAAGATAGGTCCAGAGATACCTTGATGTAATAAAAGTTAGGCACAGTATGATTTGTTCAAAGGATTCTTCCGATTCTTCTTTCTAAGTAGAGCCAGTCTAAGAGAAAATTTTGAATGTTTCAGTCATGGTTTCTCGTGTTTTTAGTTAAGCCTTACAATTCCTTATCCAAAAGGAAGAAGGAAAAAAATTTTCGTGAAATAAGACCCTGGAATGTAAGTTTTACGGCAATCAATAAGCAGAGAAAAAAGAAGAAAAACTGGTAGAAAGTGCAACTGATAGGAAAATGTAAACTCATACTAATGAAAGCGTCGGTTGTTATCTTACGCATTTTAACAGGATTATAGAATTTTCAACAGTTTTTGGTGCACTTGCAGAAAGACTTACTGGAGAGCGTATACAAAATACCAACAAGAGATCAATTATTTGGCGCCTGGTTCCATAACATCCCAATTCCGGCAAAAAATTATCGAAATCGCCGCCTACATAACTGCAGATGTTTTATATAAAGGTTACTCTGCAGTAACTAACATAATGGAATAATTAGACTTAGAAATAGGGCAGCAATTCAAGATTAACGCCGACATTTATGACCGCGAGAGGTTAGCAAGGCAGGAGCACAAAGGCTTGAGAAGTGTGATGGAGGCTCAAATAATTCGTAGAGAGAAAAAATGGAGCTAAATGACTGTTATAAATGCAAAAAGTTTGCTATATGCACTAGGTATATTAGATAAGCAGTTAACAATCCTAAGTTCTTTAACTTTAAACTCGTTTTTCTCGAAACAGTGTTTTTGAAATTGTTGTGCATGATAACTCAAAAACTATTTCAACTATCAAGATTTCCTTTTGCATGCCTTTTGAGCAGTACATTCTCTATTAGGTGAACCTAGGATATTGATGGATTTATTAATTTAAACAATTATTATTGATAAAGTGATGGAATTATTTTCATCAAAATCAAAATTTTNCTTCAGAATATGGGCGTTTCTTCCGAAGGCACTCCAGCCTAGTTTCATTCTTCGGTTCACTTCATTAATCCTGTTTTTCTCTCCTGTCGTAACCAGTTGTCCTAGGTAAATATATCCCAGTAAATATAACCGATGGACATCAGGAGTATATAACATGCAGAGGTTGTTTGTATATACCATATGTATAGAATATTAGATATAATTTTAAACTAAATTAAGTTCCGTCATGCTTGGCGGGAGCGTTTACTAGTCATCATATCATATACGTTAAAAGTGATGTAAAAAGTAAATGTCTCTCCGTCCGTCCGTCCCCCAGTTTATCTCAGAAACGGCTTGACTTAGATATCTGAAACAAACTGCATTGTGTTTCTACGATGCTGTAACCCCCAGGAAATTTATTTCCATCTCTATAAATGCCCGGGTTCGAACCCAGGAGTCCATAATACGTTTCTATAAGAGATGTATGTACGTAAATTACGTTTTCATGACTTGCGGAGGTCGTTTCTTTTACAAAATTAATTTAGAAACAATGGTCCTAGGAAATCAAGAGAAGTGTCAAAAGAAAGGAAAATGATCATTGATTCTTATTTTATTCGTGAAATATTGATAGATATCCGAACTTTCGAGGATTTTGATAAAACACACGGAAATTTCGTAAAATATTTGGGAAGTATACAAAACATCCCTATGACGACTAAGGCCATTGTTAAATGTTGATTTCATAAATTATCCCATATAAGGACAAGGGGATAATCAGTTCTTATAATTTTTATAAGAAATTTACGTGAAGTAGGCTTTCATGACTTGAAAACAGTAGANATTCTATAAGAAAAAAATTTGTTTTTAAACTTTTGAACGGATATTGTAGACGCTAGAATGCACACCAATTGGCAAAGCCTGCGCGAACAGATATGTATGATATGCTATGACATAGACGATGAATTTAGTTAATCTTTAATGAAAAAAATGTTTTCCATACTCTCAAAGGTATAATATAGGTATGTACTAGCTTAGGAAGCTGTATATTTTACCGTTTCTCTAAAAGAAATTTCCAAAAAAACTCAAATTTAAATTCAAACAAAAACTTAAATTTTGCCCTTCTAAACCAGGCACCCCCCTTAACGAGTCTGTCTTGAGAGCGAGTGATTTCGAATCAACCAGCAGCCACTCTAGAGTGAAGTTAGCAGGGATGTAACAAGAGGGAAGAGGGGTCTCTCAAGACCATTTCCTTAGTTTGGATTACAATCTCTGAGAAAGAAGTATACCCTGTGGTAGCCCAATGCAGTTACATTAATTCTATTCTTCATTAAGTAGTAAAACAGAAAAATCTTGCAATGACTGACTGCACAGTTTGGGCATGAGATACTTTTGGGGTCTGGTATGTTTGGTTGGCACAAAGAGATCATGGGAGGCCATCAATGGGTTGGGAAAGAAAACCATGATCGCCTTCTTTGGATGAGTATCTCATAGACAAACACCAGTACAATTCAAGGTCTTCTGACAGAAGATCAACAACAAAGATTTATTCTGACAGAATAAGTTATGGGAGCACCCAAAGGATCATTTCAGAGGAGCTTGCATTACAGAAATTGTTAGTTAGATGAGTTCCTTGTCTTTTGACCTCAGAACAAACGTTGATACAATTGAAGGTGTGAGAATAGCTAAAGAGTCGATTTTCTGAAGAAGGGGTCACTAATTTGAATTGAATATCATCCATAACAAAATGCAGGTCCATCATTACACAGCAGAGTTAAACCAAGCAATTATGGAATAGAAAAAGATGGATGAAGTAGTCCCATGAAAGACATATTTTACTTGTTGGCTGGTAAAGTTCTTGCCTCTGGTTGTTTTCACCTTGCAGGGATTTTGCAGGATTGCTGCACAATCAATCCAACTCACTGCTTTGATGTTCTTAGGGAGGTAGAACTTGTTTATTGTCAGAGAAGAAGTGACCATCACAAATGAGAAGTGATTCTTCTTCATGATACTCCTTGTCCTCATACAACTACTGGAACAAAATTTGAAGGAACGAGTTGGACATCACTGAAACACCTTCACCAAAGTCCTGACTTGACACCCTGAGAGGTTCACCTCTTTGGCTCAATGGAAGAGGCACCTGGATCCTACAATTAAAAAATGACAAGATTGTTTAGAACTTTGTGCACAATTGGCTGCTGACACACACCTCTACTTTCTACGATAAAGGGATAATAATCTTCCAATCTGCTGGGAGAAATGTATTATGAAAACAAAAGAATAATTTTCATTTTTGGAGAATTTTTTTAAAAGAAATTAAATCTCATTTCTATTCAATTCTCTTGTAGATATATATCAAGTTGTCTCGCTACAGTAGTACAGCTACAGGGAAATATCAAAAATAGTCATATATATTTCATTAGAACAAAACAGAATTTTTATCTTCTTCTTAGTGGAATCTATCTTCTGACAGGTTTCAACTGGATACCCTCCATCGCATTCGGTCCTGAGCATCTTTCATTTTCCTGTAATGTCAGTCATTTTTTATGTCATCTAGCATTTCCATTCTTCTTCTTCCCCTTCCTTGCTNAGGAGGACCAGATATATATGATAATAGATATATTTTTAAACTAAATTAAGTCCCGTCATGCTTGACGGGAGCGTTTACTAGTACTAGTATTCTAGAATATTAATTAATAGAAATTTACTGTACGAAAGGGAATAAAAAACTCAGCGAATCGGAAACCACCAAAGGATTTCGGATAACAAGAAGGATAATTTTCAGCGGTAATTTTAAAAATTGGATGAGAAGAGTATTCGTACGCATCAAATTAAAGTCACGTATTAATTAGGAAATAAAAGTAGAGGACTTAATTGCTTCGGCTGAGAGAAATTGGAACGAAAAGACTGCGATGGAATGAAAAAAGTGAGGTAAATGATACATACGATTGTGCGATGGAAATAACAAACCGTCTCCCGACTGGAAAATATCGCAGGAAGCACAGTTTCCGGAGATTCGAAATGGTACATACATACACAATCGAGCACGTTTTGCTCACTGCACTCTCCTGCTTGTTCGCATCTGCCACACCAGGCGGCGTAACTCATCCAGTAGCAGTTAAAATACAGTCGATAGACCGATCTAATGCCACCAACCAATGGGAAAATGTGCCTTCCCTGATCTTTATGAGTCATCCCTAAAAATTAAAGAACTTTAAGCAATTTTAAGATTATCCATACATCGAAAGAATATTACGACTTAAAAACGCCCGAGGTGTTTTATTTGACGATACTTATTTCTGAACTGAAGAACATTTGGGGAAAATCAAAACGTGCTAAATTGATCGCGAGATAAATCACAATCCATGTCACGGAGAAAAGGAGGTAAATGCGAATAAAAAGGAGAGCGTGACATACGTATCCGTGATACGCGCGATTTTGAAACTTTTATTTGCGAATGAATGAGAGGAAGCATTCTTCCGAAGGATGAGAGACGCACACACCAAGGGAGGACCTCTATTAGGTGTGCGCACGTGACACGAGCTAAACAAAAGTGAACTCGGAAGGAAGATCCGGGAAAGTGATGCTCACACTCATTCCCTCTGCAGGAGAATCCGCGCATGCGCTCTGCCGTTCGCAACCTACGCCCTCAATTTTAGATCCGCTTTAAAGTCTGAGAAAAGGGGATGGATTTCCGACTTATTCATGAAGAAAGTAGTGTTATGCACATTTCCCACAGGTAAGGTAGTGCTTCCGTGCGCTTTAGTAGTCGAAAGAACCAAGTGAAAGCCGTATTAAAAACCTTAAAACTTAAATGACGAAATCTTAAAACTTAAGTGACGTATTCCAAACGTGTATTATTAGTCTTATCATAGGAACACTTCGCCAGATAAGTTAAGAGAGACATTTGCCATTTCGCTTTTGTTTGGCGAACGGGAAACTAAATTTTAAGACAAACTTTACACATAATATTAAGATGAGGAAAAAATTACGAGTCAGAAAGTTGAAGTTATATTATAATCACCTTCGTGGATCGCTTTCAGCAATAATTTAAAATCGGCAAATCATATCGAGACCATAGCCTGCAAAGCGAACAGAACCCTTAACTTCGTAATAGTACAGTAGAATAGAATAGATTTAATAAACGGGCATAAAAATGCCCTCTTTCTATAGGATACAAAAAAATACATNCCTCAGCGTAAAACCCTTGAGGTATACTATAGACGGGTCTGATCTCTATGGATGACGTCAATTTCACCGTTCTATCTTACATAGGAATACCCAAAATGATTTCTTGAAATTTTTGCACTATGAATTTACCTAGCATCGAACCTGGGGACATTGAAGGCTCTTGCGGGAAACGGAAGATAAAATCATTTCTAACGATTCCGTAAATTTCAACGTTCTATATTTATGCTAACTACGCTAAATGAATTTTTGAAAATGCGCTCAATGCATTCTTATGTGAAAATGGCCATTTTTGTGGCCTCCTAGAATCGAACCCATGATCCATAGAACGGAAGTCCGCTTTTTTCCTAGATGTCCAAACCCGGGACTTTACGGCAAAAAAATCGGCGGCTCTGTGAGGCAACTCCTTCTGCTTCATCTTTAGTATCCTTTATGTGTATATATATAAATCCGGATAAGCGTCTATATAAAGAAATATCTCCGGAGTAGCGTCTATATAAAGAGAGTATTTAGGGGTAACATAGCAACGAGAAGCTCAGAATAGATA
The DNA here is from genome assembly GCA_000376725.2 of Ladona fulva. NCBI lineage: Eukaryota > Metazoa > Arthropoda > Insecta > Odonata > Libellulidae > Ladona > Ladona fulva. The sequence continues at coordinate 1,685,083 of KZ308684.1, read as the reverse complement.
GAATTGGACAGCGCTTGGGGAGGCCTACATCCGACGTCGGATGGAAATGGCTGATGATGATGATGATATATATATATATCCGGAGAAGCGTCTATATAAAGATATATGGCTGTCTAAATGGACTGCTTAAGTAAGTCCAGTGGCTACAGAAAAGGAGGCGGCCTAACTTAGATCCAATGGCCAAATTACTCGATATCGTTGTCTTTTACATTTTGTTTCCTCAACTTTTGAATATTCCTATAGTTTCAAGAATAATTCATTTCAAAAAGTGCGCCAAATTAAAAATGCGCATCGGAACTCGTCGGCTGCTTTAGAAAAAAATGACAATCTGTTTACGTCAAAAGGAAACGCTTTTCACCCATCCCATAGATATCTCTGGGAAACCGCGATAAATTTGCGGGCCAGATGTGTAATCTGCTTCAGATAAGCAATTAAATACCTTTAA
>KZ308684.1:1647790-1665074 GCA_000376725.2 Ladona fulva | reverse complement strand
GATGATGTAGCGGATATAATGCGTTCACCATGCTACATAGGCCGTTCCGATAATGCGAGAAAGATCAGAGAAATAGATGCCAGAACGAATAGATTCAAGAACTCATTCTTTCCGCGAACGATACGCGAAAATAATCGATTAGGGAAATAGAGTCATGGTGCGTGCACCCCCTGCCACACGCCGAAAGGCGGCTTGCAGGGTAAAAACATAGAGATAGACATATGAATGCGGCTGAGGGTGTTTTATTCAAAACAACTAAAATTTAAATAAATACTTAATACTCACGGATCATATTCTTATCAATGATCATGTAAAAAGATCCATTTCTTTGACTATCTCGAATGGATGTGCGGTAAATTGCGTCGGGAGAAATTAGTTGACGGAGAACGATTTTCTTTTTATAATTTCACGGATCGGAGAGCACAACTGGAAGCCTTAAATAGAACAGCCCTTAGAGTCCTTATCTACCGAATAAACATCCACGAATAAACAATTAAGGCAACGACATAAACGCAAATAACAACTGCAAATGCAAACCTTAGAGCCGTAGCCACATTTCTTTGAATGATTGTGTAATGTATGACCACTACCGCCTGACCTTGCATTTAATCGCAGTACCATTAGGGTTAGATGTAAGAAGAGACTTACTAGTCTCAATCTCGCCCTGAAATAAAGTCGATTTATTATTATTATTATTATTATTATAACGATTATAAAAATTCTGAAAACAGATTCTCATTTCTATTCTAAAGTAAAATATGTAAAATTAGCCCATTTAAAGCGTACTGATTACATTTAATAAAAAAATTAAAACTGAGCAGTGAGAATCTCGTACAGTATATTCATAGGGTCATACGAAACTTGTAGACTTCGTACAATTAGGCAAATATTGTTGACGATTGAAAATCAAATCCAAGAATGTGCTACAAACGATAGAAAGGGAAATAATTTCGACTTCGGAAAATATATCCAATCGCTAAACAAAGCATCCTAAAAGCCGTAAGGAGAGAAAACTAAGGAATGCAGTGCGGTGCGGTATGGAAAGAGAGATCGATGGAAAGAGGCGTACAGTTCGACACATGGACGCCACCTGATGACGAACGCATAAACTAGCAGACACATGCTTCGTCCTCTACCCGCTAGATGGTGTCAATGGATGAGATACACACAAAATTTGAAACGATTCCTTGGGCCGAGAGAAGCACCGCAACGGAAATACCCTTTACTGGCTTACGCACTGAAGAGGAACTAAAGGATGGATTGGGTGTGGCACAACGTCCTCGCTTTGAAAACAAGAAAAATACATCCAAAGTGCTGTTTCAACACTTTTTGCTACATTCCCAATTGATGTTCTATTAGAAGACAAGAAAAACCAAACAAGCATTTCCCGAATTCCCACCGATTCTTAAATTTTTCGCCAAAGAATTCTGAATTATTTTCTCCACTTTCCGAACTTAATTCTGAAGGTAAAATAGAAAAATATACAGAGAAACTGGTGACTTGACTATCAAGAAGACCTTTAATTTACCTAATGAGACAGATGAAATACTATTTACTCAACGAAGCGCATATTCTGTCTCTTTATAATCCAAGTAATCTTGTTGACGGGATGTAGTCCTTTTGGAATACATATGAGAAATGAAGTATTTAAACTGTCAACGAGATTAGGAAACAAATACGCAAAAATTAGCCAAAAGAAGTCCTCTAAACAGAATACTGACGCAAATCCACTATAATATTCAAAACATATATTCATTGTAAGCCGAATGTTTGCTAGAAATCTCCACCAATCCCCAAAAGTTTTCCCTTTTCTTACCATACAATGATACTAATTAATACTTTTCTCGCCTCCTTGATCACGACAAACAAGTCATTTTTTTGGTGGAGGTAGTTTCCCCTATATTCCGACTTTCCGTGCCTTATATGCCCGCGACGAAATACCAGATCAATATTTTTAGAGGTATAAAAGCATATCTTTCTAATAAAAATAATTTTAAAAACTTTCAAGAGGGTTTTATTTAGCAAATGTGAACTAAACTTTAACGTTTTTAAGTAAAATCAACGTGTTTAGGCGTTACTTCGTGGAAGGCCATCACAGAATAGAATAAGAAAACTTTGTAATTTTTCCACAAGTTATTTAATGCCACCGTTTTCGCTAGTGGTCTAGCATCTTCTGGCGTGAAGATCCTAGACCACTAGCGAAACCGGTCGCATTAAATAACTTGTGGGAAAATTACAGTTTTCTTATTCTATTCTAAGGGCATTCCATGTCAAGTGGACCAATTTCAGAGAAATGCCCCGCTCGACCATCACCGATTTCAATGAAATTTTGTGTGAACATAACTTCATATCTTCTATGAACATTTCCCAAGTTTTACATCCATCGATGAAATATTTGCTGAGATATAGTCATTTGTNCCCCGCTCGACCATCACCGATTTCAATGAAATTTTGTGTGAACATAACTTCATATCTTCTATGAACATTTCCCAAGTTTTACATCCATCGATGAAATATTTGCTGAGACATAGTCATTTGTTTGACCACCTACCGCAGCCTTCTACAGTTAGACATCGATTTTTAGCAACTTTGAAACACGTTATCTCACGCAGTATTCCGTTGAGCAAAACAAAACGTGGTGTTCTTAGCTGATTATACCCTATTTTCGGCGTCGTAAGGAAATTCGTAATATTTACAGTGAAATATTAAACCAACGGAAAGCATTCGGAAAGTGAAACTTTTTATTCTTACACTTCGTATTAAGTAGTTATAAGATACAAAGTATCGCGTTAATGTTATGTTTATTTACAGAGATATAAAATGCTAAACTTTAAAATTCTTTTCGCGCCACACTTTTCGGGCGGAGGTAACTTCATGTTCATCCCGATTTCTCGGGCCTTATACGCCCTCGATGAAGGCGAAGGCATTGCACTCAATTTTTAAACTAACGGGCGAAATTAAGATAATGAAACTTTTTATTCCAACACTTTGTACACCGTAGTTATAAGGCACAATGTTTCGTGTTTATTGTATGTTTATTTCAAAAGATATAAAATGCCAAACTTTAAATNAACAGATTGTTACTTCTGGTCGTTCTTTCCACAGAGCATTAGAGATGCAAACACGATGGATTAGGTTAGTTCTTTGGTGTTGCAACACCCCCTGCCATGCGCCACTGGCGGCTTGCGGGGTATAAATCTAAATCTAAAAATCTAAAATCTATCTTTTTCCATTTTCGTTCCTCGGCAGCCGAAGATGACGGTCACACGCAGCTAGAGCTCCTTTCTCCTCTCCCTACTACCTCCAAGTTACTAGCGCATTCGCTCATTAGCCATGGCCCCAACCCGCAGTGCCACTTCCGCCATCGAAAACGATATCTCTTCGCTTAAACTAGCAAATAATCAGTTACTCGAGAAGTTACAGCAAGCCATGGATAAGATGTCTTCGTACGATCAGCGGATTGAAGCGGCCAAACTCCTCGATGGACCTTCCCGCCTGTCCAGCCTCGACTCTATTCAAGATGAAGTCAAGATATTTCGAGAGGAGTTTACTGAGGAATTGAGTAAACTCTCCACANTCCAGTCATGGAATGGCCCTCTATTCTTTAACGTGTTTGCGTATTTCCAAAATTTCCCGGTGTTTCCAAGGCAAGGAGGCCGCGAAATCCACAGGGTGCTCTCAGTCAACAATTTATAAAGAAGGAAAGAAGCAATTCCTGGCGCGTTAGTGACACCATTGAAACCTAAGGAACTTATGCCGCAGTATAAAAATGCTTCATGTGATTTACGATGATTTTATAAGATCGGGAGGTAGAAGGAAAGTGCATAAAATTGAAAGTAAATAAAATAAATGCAAAAAATAAATTTAAAACTTTCTGCATAAATCCTTTATTTTTTAACAAATAACTCTTTTATGTTTCCGACGTGCTTATTCTAAACACCAAAGCAACATTCAAATTCGGCGCCGTGCGGGACGACAACGAATTCAAATTTGGCGAGGTAATCAGTTAGGCAGCAGCGTTCGTCATAAGCGGAATATTGTCAACTAAATGTGGAATGCACTGTATCTGTTTTTGGGATTATTTCCTTGTAACGCTTGATCATTTAAGTTTTCGTTTTATTGGGACGAGGCTTTTTGATTCGTGTCGACTTTCCGTGAAATTCAGTCAACCATAATCCTTTACTTACCACCGAAAAACCCGCATTGTAAATTTTGCAGAATCATTGGAGATTCGCCAAAGACAGCTAAAATTCTAGTTATCCAAATCTACGCATCATTAACCCTTTTCGGTTTTTCCTCGCATACAAATGAAATCAGAAAATCTTCTCTCTTTCATTGCGTACTTATTCTACCGCCAATCATGAAAAATTTGAGGCTAGTGTAACTAAAGCCCAACGACTCTTAGTCCTTAATTACTCATTGCACGTCGCAGGATATCTCCCCTTGTATACATTAGACGGAAATGATAAAGCTGTCTCATTCCCTCTTCTAAACTTACGGATAACTGTGTGTTTACTACTTTTATATTTCGGAGAAGAACAACAAAAATTTTGTCCTAAACTGTTGAGTTTTATCTTCCATTGTATTTAAATTTATCTGCGTTGTTGTGATTTCTGTGTATGTAGAATTTTATTGGCCTTTCTTGTTGTGATCTCTTTGTAAATAGTAAGTTATTGAAATTTGTTCCTGTGTTTTCTATGTAGTATATATTTGTATTCTCTCGATCTTAGAAGGTATTATTTTATTGTTTGATTGAATTTTTATTGTACTCTTTAAAACCAAAGATTGCCTTCACTGTAAAACGTAGCACTTCTTGATGACTCTACCCAGACTCTGGAGGACTAGAGAGTACTACTTTTGTAATATCTCCACTGAAATTTCACCTAAAATACACAATTCTCTCTCTTAAAAAAATATTTTACTCTACCTTAATAGGTGAGGCCAGAATGGCCTCTATTCCACATAACTTCTGGTTACCTCTTGTGTAATATTGTAATCATTAATTATAATAATATAGCCCTAATAACCATAAAAAATTGACAGCAATTAACTTAAATCTAGAAAAATAAATCATTAAGTCCAAAAATTCGGCAAAAAAAAACATAGGTACAAACAGTAGATACAAACTAATACGCAGACATAATAGATACAAATCTAATACGTACAAACTATATACTTACTAAGCGCGACCACGGAGAACCCCAACACCCGCTGGTGGGAATTCTTCAACGGTTAGCTTTCTTGCAAACAACGGCTATTTGGAGCTTTTATCTAACTCTGACGTACAAACTAGATATAGACAAATATAAAAATACAAAGATTTGGGTTGCGGGGACAAACTCCTCAACTAAAAGTTTAAGGAGGAAAACCCACGATGTGAGAAAACACCCTATAAAAATTTAATCCCAAATTCAGTTGGAGAAAAACACGGGCCTTAAACATTTATCTCTCCTCATTTTTCACACATTGAGTTTTACAAGGAATTTCGGTCAAAAAGAAAATGTATAAATCGATGTGAGGAGTACATAATTATAGTGCTAAAAATAGCATAATCGGTAAAATATATAGAAGTAACCTTCACAAATAACATAACATAGTTTTAATATGCATTATTACGTAATATTTTGGATAAAATGTAACTTATGAAAGAATGCAGTTTATACTTCCTTTACTTTGCAATGCAGTCCTCATATTGAGGAAACGAAGTTCGCGTAAGTTCCTCAAACGGTTGGGTAGTGTCATTTTATATCCTGCTCCAGTCATGCGGTATATATATATATATATGGAAGAAATGTAAACCTAGATTATCCCCGCACTCACATACATGTGGACGAGCAACTAAATAGCTAGACTTTGCCAGAAAATAATTTGTAGGAGCGAAGAAACATTCAACGAACAACGTTACATTGCCTTAGTTAGGCCTCACCTTGACTATGAATGCAATATATGGGTCTAAAATTAGAAAAAGTAGAGCGAAAGGCGATACGTTTCGTAAAAAATTGTTACAAGAAATCAGAGAGCATTACTCAGATACTTCAGAATGAATGATAGGATTCTCTTCAAAATGCAAGAGTAACGAAAAGGCCTAATTTGCTTAATAAGTTCAGAGAGAAGGCGCTCTTAGAAGATGTATACTCGGTTCACCATCATGAAGACACCATTTAAAATGCATTGGCCCGTGCATTTTAAACGGGAGATCTTCGGGCGTTTTTGCGACGACGACATTTGCGTAAAAATATAAAGTTAGTCAAAATTGCTTGAATTTTTTTCAGTATTGAATGGAATTGCTGCCGGATTTTACTGTGTGTATAACTTTTGGATCTTTACTACCATAGTTGCATAAAAAACGAAAATGTTACATTTCCAATAATTCAGGACTTTTTTCTGTTTTGTTTGAAAGCTTGCCTTAAGTTCTCTAATTTAAGGAACACAGAATTTTTAACATCCAACTCTGCCTCAAATTATTTTCTTTCCGATAGAATTATTTATTTTACAGACAAACGTTTATGAGGCAAGTATTTAATAAAAATCATATGGAAAGTTGGGAATTTTTGGTAAAATGCATTGAAGAAAGGACATGCTGGCTATCTTCCGTCTTATTTGCTTTGGAAAAAACTTCCAGTGGGAAAGTTTCTCAGAGAATAGTGAAATTATTTTATCTGCAAATTGCAATGTCATACGTTTATAACTAACTTAAGATAAACATGTTTTCTTTATGGGGTAACGCCGTACACGGTGCGGGCCGCGATCGTTCGATCGGCTATCTCTGCGATGTGAACAATCTTCCTGCTGTTTCGATTGTTTGTCAAGATACAGTTAATTAAAAGATCAATTAGCATTTAAATAACAACATATCATTGTTTTATTCAAATATGGTAAAGTTTCCCATCTTCCAACCTTTCCTAAGCGACTCTACTTCGCTACACACTTGACAACTTCCTTTTCGCAGTAAGTGAAGAAGGGGTGGGGTTTAGTGGGTATTATCACAATTTCCCGAGCGAGTCCCACACACGGGGTGGGCTCCGTAGGCCACCTGTCAATGCGTAAATGCATTCTCCACCCCTCAACTAATTGCTCAAAAACAGTGGTGTTAGTGATGAGGTAATTGATGACTTATTTTGACTTGTGAAGTTGCGTGTGTCGCAAAATTATTTCCAGTTTAATAACCAGTTCCTTGTACCAAATGATGGTTTGGCAATTGGCTCGCCGCTTTCGCCCCTGCTGTCGGAGATTTTTAAGGACTTTTTTGAAGATAAACTATATTCCTCTGGAAACAAGTTAATTAAAAATATTTTATTGTGGCAGCGTTATGTTGACGACATCTTCTGTGTTTGGGATGGAACCACGTGGCAGATTTCGGTTTCGGCAGAACGGTTTTCCAAATGATTTTGTAGATAAAATGGTCAAAAACAAATTGAGGAAAACTGGTTCCGCCTACATCTTCCCCTCCCTCTCCCCCTTTGATGACTTGAAACCAAAATCGAGAAACTCCCATTTTTGGGGAATATTTCCTGTGTTTTAGCAAACCTGCTCCCTAAGAATTTAAAAGCTAAGCTGCTTCTTATACCCGCTCTAACCATCAGCGTTCTTTATCTCATACTAAAGATAAGATGGACCCTTCCTCTCTGTCGTGGGTCTACAAATTCAAATGTGATGAACGCACGGCCATTGTGGGCAGAGCGTTCGCCCTGTCAAACCAAGAGTGCAAGAACACCTACGGTGCTATCGCCTAAAGAACATTGAGTCATCAGCCTTTGCAGCCCATTTGGAAGAAACCGGCCATAGAAGTTCCTTTCCAGTGAATCTCCTCCACAGGCAGCCCAAAGGGGAGAGGTTAAATGCTCTGGAGACTATAGAAATAACTTGTGCGGAAAATCCCTCCAATTAAGTCACCTTCCTCAACCTTCCCCCGCTCCTTACCCTCTCCTCCAACATATAAGTGAGACTGCATTTTCGATATGTCACCTAATAATGGCTTGTAGCCGAAACCGGTCGCATTAAAAGTTTTGTGGATATTACTAAGTTTAGTTTTGTCATTTCATGGATAATAGTAAATTGTCTTTCTCATCTCTTTTCTCTACTCCATGGAAATCAAAGCTCATTGAAAATACACTTTGTCATACATTTCAAGATTACAAACATTCATGCTCCCAAAAGGTAAAAAGTATTATGTTTCTGTTGATAGGATGCAAGCACAGACAGTTAGCACACAAATTTCTGAGTGCTTGGCTCACAATTAGTGTCCATCAGTAGGGAGAAAATGTGCTTCCGAGCACAGTTTGACCTTTAACATTTTGTAAAAAGGGAGCAGTTAGAGGAGGGGAAGAGATACGACATAATAACAATGGAGAAAACAATTACACGATTTGGGGAAGATTTGTTGGCGACGATAATGTATAAGGGGGAGGAAAGAAGAATATTTCTGTCCCGATTTCTTAAATTAGATACAAAGGAGGTCCTTCAAATCCAACCGGGGGAAGTAAAGCATTATACAGAGAATAAATTAATAAAACTTGAATAAAAAGGTACTTGTATTTTATTACTCCTTCTGAAGTCTTCACCCCCAACTCAAACCAGGAGGGAGAAATTCACATATATATATGGGAAAATCTCTCGACATGTTAGTTACTGATTGAACATGTATCGAGGAAGAATACTCTCGTCTATTGGAGGCCCCTAGGGCACGTTTGGGGAACATCGACTTACGTGCTGTAAAACACATTGATGGGGATACTTATAAAATCTATGTAAACAGACAACAACTGGCAAAATCGCAAATTTGAGATTGTTAGAGAGGAGGTGACGTTTTCCGGATTTGAAGATGAAAATGGAAAGGTGCAGAGATTCAACATTGCGATGGAGAAAGACATCACCGATCCAGAAGAACTACGTAAGGCTAAAAGACAGCTTTCAGTGATCTGGCTAGACATTCACGAAATCTACAAACTCAGTGGAGGAGATGTTCCCCGGAGAATGGACGAGGTTGAAGGACTACCACCAATGCTCTGAAAAGCAGTATTTTCCACCGACCATGAGGAATCAAAAGTGAGATATGGTAGCAAGGATGCTACCAAGGGGGCTCGTCTCCATGTGGTCAAATTTGAGATCGTCATTGAAGATGAACCGAGGTTTAGCAAAAAACTGCATGTGTACTGATGTTGTAATTTACTGTCTGGAAAGAATAAAACCTGAATTATATATACAACAAACTAGTTTTGATTTTATTTATCTCATGTTGGAAGGAAGGGATGGGTTTGATAAATGTATTAACAAAAACTGAAGAATTGGAAAACATTCAATGATAAAGGAAAACGGCAATGCTGATGCAATTTTATTTTATTATTGCTACTCTTCTATGTTTATACATCGGAATACGGATATTCCGTTCGCATCTCTTAAATCTGGAAAAAATGGCATGCATTCGCTCACGTGTTTGAAGATGCGGATATCCTGACCACACCCATTCATTAAGGGACACACATTTCTGAATAAATACCAATGTCTCGAACGTAACATTTGCACTCCATCTCAAAGTTTTGAGGAGCAAACAGCGGTGAATCTTCTGTGATTAACTGGACATCCCAGAGCCATCTAAAAAAACTCTCCATTTTATCCCAAACCGTAAGTATTACGTTCGGTTTAGTATTCAAAGATGGAACAAGAGACATACCTATTCGAGGACTAAATTTAAAGTGTAATCGATTTTTATTTCAGAAACATTGAAATCCCTCCCACTAACATGTCTTCTATTTGGGAAATTTTAACCAACTTTCAATCGGGTCATAATAATACTACGGGTGAATTAGAAAAAGCGCTATATCAGATTTATAGTTTTATTGTTTTCAACAACGAAAGTATCGAAAGACACATATAATGTAGCATTAGGTAGACAATTCTGTAGATACTGTGAAATATATTACAGTAAAGACAACGCGATACAACATGAGAACACGAGCCTTCATCGAATTAATATAGTTAATCAACTTGGGGGAGGCTTTCTGGAGGTTGAATCAGCCATTTCCTCGCGGCTTAAAACATTTTGGGTAACAAATGATGAGGTTGCAATTGATGTAGTCTCTTTGTTATAGAAGATAAAAGAGAAGGTTGTTGAGAAAATGAACGAGCAGGTTTCGAGCAATAATGCAATCAAATTTAATGTTTTGTTGATAGCCAAATTCGAGAAAGGAGAAAACAATAAATTGGAGCATTAGAAGAGTTTTGCAAACTGATAATGCAGTATTAGCCATAGAGGAGGCGTATGCCTCCCAATTGAAAGAGAAATCGGAATTCCAAGCTAAGGGATCTGGATGGGCATTAGCTAAAGTTATAGGTTTAGAATTACGTATAAAAAAGTACACACCGCTAAGAGGTTCGACCTACATTGAGCTCCCAGCGAAAATTAAAAACAGAGAAGCTATTGTAAATGTAAAAAACAACGATCGGTTCTGTTTCAGATATGCAATCTGGGCAAAGAATATTAATAAAGACCCCCAACGAGTTTCGAAATATAGAACTAATGAATTCGACAATGGATACAGATTGGATTGCATTAATTATCCTGTAGGACTGCATGAAATTTCCAAATTCGGGAGAGTGAATAACATTTCTATTAACGTTTTTGGACTAGACGAAAAAAAACGTTTACCCAATCAAGACTGTAGACACCGAACTATCCGACCATCGCGACTTATTATACATTACCAATGATGACACGGCTCACTATTGCTGGATTAACGACTTTCAGAGATTAATCCATCATCAGATAACGAAAAATCGTTATAGAATTTTCATTTGCAAACGATGCTTTGCGCACTATCAGAAAGAGGAAAAATTGGAAGCACACAAAGTATTGTGTAAGGATTCTGGCGGACCAAGTAAAATCGTCTTGCCTGATGGGGATAACAATATATTAAAATTTACAAAACTAGGTCATTCATTACGAGTTCCATACGCGATATACGCAGATTTTGAAAGCATTCTGCTAAAAATCGAAGGTTGCGAGCCAAATCCCACGCATTCCTATAGCAGGACTTATGAAAAGCATGAGGNTATTACAGCATATTTTTTTATTTCATTTTAACCTTATCCTCGGAGGGAAGTGGTCGACAATAAAAAAATAGAATTGTGGAGTTACAAATTTATTAGTTCACTTCTAGATACAATATGATATTAAGTATAAACAGAATGAAACATTTCACAGGTTGTTAGCAAATATTATTTTTCATACACCAATCAGCTAGTTTGCGACATAATAACCATGGAGAAAACAATTACACGGTTTGGGGAAGCTTTGCTGGCAACAATAATGTATAAGGGGGAGGAAAGAAGAATATTTCTTCCCTGATTTTTTTTTGATTGGATTCAAAGGAGATCCTTCAAATCCAACCGGGGGAAGTAAAGGTTCATACAGAGAATAAATTAATAAAACTTGAATAAAAAAGTACTTGTATTTATTACTCCTTCTGAAGTCATTGCTTCACCCCCAACTCAAACCAGGGAGGGAAAAATTCACATATGTAAATGGGGAATTCTCTCAACGCGTTAGTTACCGATTGAACATGTATCGAGGAAGAATACTTTCCGAATACTCTGGCCTCTTTGAGGCCCCTAGGGCACGTTTGGGGAACATTGACTTACGTGTTGTGAAACACAGTGATGGGGGTCCTTATAAAATCTGTGTAAACAGACAACAACTGGCGATTAACAACACCGATTTCACATTGAAAATTAAATTGAACACCTCCTATTACTGTGTGTTTAGACACCAAAATCGCGAGTTTGAGATTGTTGGAGAGGAGTTGACTTTTTCCGGATTTGAAGATGAAAATGGAAAGGTGGAGAGATTCAACATTGCGATGGAGGAAGACATCACCGATCCAAAAGAACTACGTAAGGCTAAAAGACAGCTTTCAGTCATCGGGCTAGACATTCGTGAGGTCTACAAACCCAGGGGGGGAGATGTTCCCCGGAGAATGGAGTTTGATGGACCACCAACACTAGGAAAAGCAGTATTTTATGCCGAAGGAATCAAAAGTGAGATATGGTAGCACGGATGCTACCAAGGGGGCTCATCTCCATGTGGTCAAATTTGAGATCGTCATTGAAGATGAACCGAGGTTTAGCAAAAAACTGCATGTGTACTGATGTTGTAATTTACTGTCTGGAAAGAATAAAACCTGAATTATATATACAACAAACTAGTTTTGATTTTATTTATCTCATGTTGGAAGGAAGGGATGGGTTTGATAAATGTATTAACAAAAACTGAAGAATTGGAAAACATTCAATGATAAAGGAAAACGGCAATGCTGATGCAATTTTATTTTATTATTGCTACTCTTCTATGTTTATACATCGGAATACGGATATTCCGTTCGCATCTCTTAAATCTGGAAAAAATGGCATGCATTCGCTCACGTGTTTGAAGATGCGGATATCCTGACCACACCCATTCATTAAGGGACACACATTTCTGAATAAATACCAATGTCTCGAACGTAACATTTGCACTCCATCTCAAAGTTTTGAGGAGCAAACAGCGGTGAATCTTCTGTGATTAACTGGACATCCCAGAGCCATCTAAAAAAACTCTCCATTTTATCCCAAACCGTAAGTATTACGTTCGGTTTAGTATTCAAAGAGGGAACAAGAGACATACCTATTCGAGGACTAAATTTAAAGTGTAATCGATTTTTATTTCAGAAACATCTAAATACCGTCCCACCAACATGTCTACCATTCAGGAAATTTTATCCAACTTTCAATCGGGTCATAATAATACTACGGGTGAATTAGAAAAAGCGCTATATCAGATTTATAGTTTTATTGTTTTCAACAACGAAAGTATCGAAAGACACATATAATGTAGCATTAGGTAGACAATTCTGTAGATACTGTGAAATATATTACAGTAAAGACAACGCGATACAACATGAGAACACGAGCCTTCATCGAATTAATATAGTTAATCAACTTGGGGGAGGCTTTCTGGAGGTTGAATCAGCCATTTCCTCGCGGCTTAAAACATTTTGGGTAACAAATGATGAGGTTGCAATTGATGTAGTCTCTTTGTTATAGAAGATAAAAGAGAAGGTTGTTGAGAAAATGAACGAGCAGGTTTCGAGCAATAATGCAATCAAATTTAATGTTTTGTTGATAGCCAAATTCGAGAAAGGAGAAAACAATAAATTGGAGCATTAGAAGAGTTTTGCAAACTGATAATGCAGTATTAGCCATAGAGGAGGCGTATGCCTCCCAATTGAAAGAGAAATCGGAATTCCAAGCTAAGGGATCTGGATGGGCATTAGCTAAAGTTATAGGTTTAGAATTACGTATAAAAAAGTACACACCGCTAAGAGGTTCGACCTACATTGAGCTCCCAGCAAAAATTAAAAACAGAGAAGCTATTGTAAATGTAAAAAACAACGACCAGTTCTGTTTCAGATATGCAATCTGGGCAAAGAATGTTAATAAAAACCTTCAACGAGTTTCGAAATATAGAACTTATGAACTCAACAATGGATACAGATGGGATTGTATTAATTATCCTGTAGAACTACATGAAATTTCCAAATACGGGAGAGTTAATAACATTTCTATTAATGAAAAGGAATTCTTCACGGGTTATCATCCGGGTAAGTTCGTGGTTATTCACCGAGGTTTCGGCATCGACCACTGATGCCATTTTCAAGTAATGCCGAGTATATTACTCGGCATTACTAGGCATTTTTTCATAACGTGAAACTTTGGCTAATAGTTTATCAATCTAAAGATATGATACAAACTATACGTTACTGCTAAATTTAAACTTTCATTAAGGATTTAGCCGGGAAATATTTATAATATCTCATTATTTCGTATCATAAGATAGAGCAAAGGATTTTTAAGCATATAATACCGGAAACCTAACTATAAGGAAGCATGTTGGTCCGTACAGCGTCTCAAATCCGATTTCGCTATGGAGGGTGACGCTCCGCCGCGCGGAAATGGCTCCTGCATCGTCATCGAAATTACGGTATATAAATCGTCGTCGCAAGCTGTCCAAGGATTTTCTTCCAGATTCCTTCTTCAGGATGCTTCAAAGAATATCGTGGTATAAATTATCCAGTGTTCATCGTGGTATGACTACTATTTTCCTCTCTTTAGGTGAAAATTTGCTGAAAAATATGGGTCCGTCATTTTGTTGTATAACTTATGCAAATATTCGACTACGATCATTCAAACAAAGTCATATGAATCCAAAAGAATAGGTTTGTAATATAATATCGTTATTTATTTACGATAACTTTGCTCATTTGGGTTAATAACCTCAAGTTTATTGAATGTCTTCTACACTATTTCTATCGATTGAATTCCAAGCAGTGACAGGTGGATTAAACATTGATAGCTGTGAAAATGTCTTAAGTATTCTTTTAAGTCCTCATAAAAGCAACAACTAGGCTTGAGGAAACCAAACATTACTCCTACAAGAGAAGAAATGTAATCTGCAAAGAGAATTTGGATGTTTCCCCAGGTATGAATTCGAATAAAGATTTGAATTTAGATCAGAAGTAATTACATTAAATATAAAACCAATATAAACCGATAAAATGCCAATACAAATTAAAGGAAATTTTCAAAAGGGGGCTAAGTATTACAGCAATAGAATGAAGCTGCTCAGTTACCATGACAGCTGATTTACTTTTAAGAGCTCTTACAAAAAAATATTGGTAAATAATTTAGATAATTCATCTCTATCGGCATAGTAATACAGAATTAAAGGACTAACTTATAATGACTTCTTACATATGTATTTTTGAGGACTCACACAGGGTCCATAATGTCCCTACATCTTGAAAAACTGAAATATTTTTGTNTTGGGAGACCCGGGTTCGATTCCCGGTCCCGTCAGACTTTTTTCAAGTCCATTCTTCCTTGGGATCGGTTTTTACATTCTAGACTTGAGTAAAACTCTCATGTACAATTTCCACTACCAAACTATGCTACCAAAATATGGAGAAAGGCTTTCTTTATTGTATATAGACACGGACAGTCTAATTTACGAAATTAAAACGGAGGACTTTAACAAAGATATGCTCGAAAATCTCGACGACTTCGACACTTCAAATTATCCTCAGGATCACCCATGTTACTCGACTCAAAACAAAAAGGTTATTAGCAAATTCAAAGATGAATGCAATGGGAAATTAATGACGAATTTTATCAGTTTAAGAAGTAAACTATTTGTACAAAATGGAGGGTGGGAAAGAGAAAAAAAGGCTAAAGGAATAACTAAAACTGTAATAAAAAACCCTTCTCTGGACTACAACCTTGTCGTGGTGGAAGGGCTTGCGTGTTCCTACGACCTAGAGAGCGTAACTGGCGGGAACTATGTTCCTGGTCGTGGCCGGACAACTGAGCGCGCGACAACTGAGCGCGTGACAACTGAGCGGTCCACGCAGTGTCTGTACCTCAGTGAGGCGGCTGCAAAGGCGTCTGTACCCCAGTGGGGCGGCCATTATGGGTGATNAAAAGCAACAACTAGGCTTGAGGAAACCAAAAATTACTCCTATAAGAGAAGAAATGTAATCTGCAAAGAGAATTTGGATGGAAGATGCTCTTGATTGTGGATGTGCCTAAGCCGTGTTATGGAACCATCAATAATGGAAATAAGCTAGGCGTAGATAGATAGATAGATATTTAAACATTTCCAGCTGACTTTTATCCAAACAAACAATCAAAGCTAAATGTTAACGAGAGATGGAAAAGGTAGGCTTACGAAAACAAAGTTTTGTTTTATATTTTAATAATGAACAAAGCTAGATTTTTTTCAATTGGAAATTTAGAATCGAATGCACACTAAACTGTGAACAGAGCAAAAATCATTAAGTGCACGTGTGCATGCACACATCCATAAGAAGAAATCGTTCTTGAATAATGGCCAATAGTGATGTTAATGACATTTTGGACGTGACAAAGGGAATGGAGCAACTGACTGTCCTTTTCCGCGGAAAACTAGTCTTCGTGAACATTATACCAGGAAGAAAATAAATTAATTTTTAAGAAAAGACACCCTAATTGCATGTTAATGACACCGAGAACGACCCTCCGAAGACAAGGTTTTTCGCGGAAAAGAACAGTCAGTCGCTCCCTTCCTTTTGCCCCGCTAGGGTCGTCCTTGGTGTCATTAACATGCAATTAGGGTATCTTTTTTTAAAAATGGATTTATTTTCTTCCGGGTATAATGTTCACGAAGATAAGGTTTTTCGCGGAAGAGGTATAATAGAGCAGTCCCTCCGCCTTGAACGAACCCTCACCTTCCCGCAACGAGTTAAACAACTTCATGGAAAATCACAATGAAATTTTCCACTATCATTGCAAGAATGAAAGCGATGGTGGTCTCAAAAGAATCACTTGTTGGAGTTCCGCAGGAAAAGCGAATATAAAGAGTGCTGTAGAGGAAGAGCCTGTCACTCTTGTTCTGCAAACCGTCCGTTAATCATGGAATTCTGCAGGAGCATCTCCGCCTTCAAGGCATACGTATCCGTTGTGGGTATGTTACCATTTCTACTTTCTACGGGAATAATACCCAAGAAGAAGGCCTGCGTGTGTGGGAATATACGCAGCATTCATTCTAGGGGGAAGAACAGACAGCCGGTATACCGCTGCTTAGGAGAGAAGTGTCGGAGAAGTAGTTCATTAAGGACAGGCACAATTTTCGCAGATTTTCGTCTCGAGCTGGAAGATGTATTTTCCGTTGTTGTTGGCTGGATTAACAGATATCCCGCTGATGTGATAAGCAGAGAAGTTGGCATAGAACGCCATTCTGTGGGGAAAATCATCCAAGCCTTCAGAGACTTGATTTGCGCGTGGCTCCAGGAGGAGAGCTCTCAGATCGGCGGCCCAGGGCACACGGTGGAGATAGACGAAAGTGCGTTTGGGCGTCGTAAATACAACCGCGGTCGTCTAGTGAAAACAAAATGGGTATTGGGGGGCATAGACAGGGATACAAGGGAGACATTCCTTTGCGTTGTCAATAGTCGGGATGCTTCAACACTAAAGGAGGCCATCCTACGACATGTGAAACGAGGAACCTGCATTAAAACAGATATGTGGAGGGGCTATTCCCGATTAACGGAATTAGGGTATGAGCACGACGTAGTCAATCATTCTGTTAATTTCGTTAAGCCTGGGGACGTAAGAACCCACACACAAAATATAGAAAACTTGTGGTCGATAATAAAAAGAGATATGAGAAGGAGAATCGGAAGGTTGGCAGTGGGTTCCTTCGAAACTTACTTAGTAG
>KZ308684.1:1594582-1604976 GCA_000376725.2 Ladona fulva | reverse complement strand
GTAATAGCATTGGTGGAATGTGAATAAAATGAGACAGATAGTGATACAAAGAAAGACCGTGTTTCTTGAAAGGTAGACCTAAATATATCGGTTCAAAGAAAACCGCAACTTATTCCCGATTTTTTCGAAAGTATCACTTTCCTATTTTTCCTTCGATTACGATATTTTTTAACATCGATTAAATTGCACCATGCTGTGCAGAATTACTTTTGCTGTATGATAAAAGTATTAGAAATTAATTTTTGCCAACTGTCTTTTTTTTTGCAAAAGTGGCAACTGCGCGCGCCGATCTCCCATAAGAAATGCATGGGGCCATAAGAAATCCATTGTGTCTTCATGATGTTGGACAGACAATAGAATCCAACCCATGATGCCTAGGATGGATGTCCGCTTTTCTCCATAGTGTCGAAACCTAGGCCTTTACGCGAAAAAAAAAGCCGGCTCTGTGAGGCTATTCCTTCCGCCTTTTCTTTAGTACCTATCCTATATGTATATATATCTGTATCCGGAGAAGCGTCTATATAAAGAGATATAGGATACTAAGGATGAGGCGGAAGGAAGTGCCTTACAGAGCCGCCGAATTTTTTGCCGTAAAAAACCGGGTTTGGACACTATTGAATATGGCGGACATCCATTCTAGGCATCATGGGTTCGATTATAGGAAGCGCCAAAAATGGCACTTTTCCCATTTAAATGCATTTAGTGCATTTTCAAAAATTCGTGTAGCGTATTTAGCATAAAGAACGTTGAAATTTACGGAATCGTTAGAAAATTATTTTACCTTCCGTTTGCCGCAATAGCTTTATCCCTGATGGCCCCAGGTTCGATGCTAGGTAAATTCTTGGTGCAAAAGTTTCAAGAAATATTTTTGGTATTTCTAGGTAGGATATGTCGCTCAAATTCACGTCATCGATAGAGATCAAGCACCTCTATAGTATACCTAAAGGTTTTTACCCTGTGCGTCCTTAGTTCCATGCTAGGGCAGTTTTTCAGTCTGAAGTTTATGAATTCATTTAGGGTATTTTTCGTTAAGATAGATACTTGAAATTCACGGTGTTGTTAGAATAGATGATTGTCTATCGTATGCCGTAAAGCTTCTTGCTCTAAAGACCCAGGTTCGATCCCAGGATCATTCGAATGACCGAATTTTCAAAAAGTCGTTACGGGATTTCCCAGTCAGGTAAAAGGTTTAAATTCGTCACATCTATAGAAGATAGGGATTTCTATCGTATGCTGTAAGAATTTTTTGAATGTTTTACATCGACCTAGCGTCGAACCTACGATCATTTTGGGAGCTGTCTTTTCTGTACGCGGAAGAGAATCTCTTTGTGCACTTGCAGTTTAAATTTCAATTCTATAGCTATATGGGAAGTACCTGAAAAAAATATCCGAAAAATGCTAGATAAACCGTTCAATGCATTCTTATGGGAAAATAGCCGATTTTGGGGCCTCATAGCATCGAACCCATGATGCCTAGGGTGGATGTCCGGTTTTTTCCTAGATGTGCAAACCCGGGAATTTACGGTAAAAAAACTTCCGGCTCAGTGAAGTAATTCCTTCTGCCTCATCTTAAGTATCCTTTATGTATATTTAAAGCAAAAAGCTTTATGACATACGATATAGATCTATCTAATCTAACAACACCGTGAATTGCGACTTTCTATTTTAACGCAAAATACCCGAAATGAATTCTAAAACTTCGGACATACGAATTGCCCTAGCATCGAACTAAGGACCCGCAGGGTAAAAACCTTTACGCATACAATTATCTTGTCTAACGGTGAGTTGAATTGCAACGTTCTATCTTACTGGGAAATACACAAAATGTTTTTCTGAAACTTTGGCACCTAGAATTTACCTAGCATTGAACCTGGGGCCATTAGGGACAATGCTTATGCAACAAAAGGAAGATAAAAATACGTTCTAACCACTCCGTAAATTTCAAAATTGTATCTGAATGCAAAATACGCTAAATGAATTTTTGAAAATGCATTTAAACGGGAAAAGTACCGCAAAGAAGTAGAACTGGAAGCCAAAGTCATGGAAGTCGTGAAAGCAGCGGCAGAAGAAGTAGCAAGTACACCAAAAAGACCA
Source organism: Ladona fulva (assembly GCA_000376725.2). Taxonomy (NCBI): domain Eukaryota; kingdom Metazoa; phylum Arthropoda; class Insecta; order Odonata; family Libellulidae; genus Ladona; species Ladona fulva. Next base: position 1,602,882 of record KZ308684.1, on the reverse strand, counting down.
AAGGATAAGAAGTTCAGCGACAGAACCAGGAAAATGATGAAACTGCGAAAGCAACTGAAGCACTCAGACTTGCCAAAGGAAAATATCGAATATGTCGAGCTATGCAAGTCTATCAGAGCGGCGATGAAGGAAGATGTAAGGAATTTTAACGAAAGAATTGTACAAGAAGCTATAGAGAACAACAAGAGTATGAAGAGGGTCAGACGACGCCTAGCAATGGGAAAGAAACAAATCTTGGTCGTCCAGAAAGAAGATGGCACAACAACTTCCAAAAGACAAGCAATACTGAGGACAGTAACCGAATACTTCACCAACTTGTACAAGAAGACAGAAAATGTTGAAAGAGGAAAACCAAGAAGAAACACAAAACTCAGAAAATCCCACATATTTTCTCCCAGAAGAAGTAACAGAGACCATCGAGATGATGAAAAACGGAAAGGCAGGAGGAGCAGATGGAGTTTTAGCAGAATATCTGAAACTTTGTGTTACAGAGATTTCTCCCCTTTTAGCACAGTTACTCACTAATTGCCTTAGACAAGGGAAAATCCCAAGGACTGAAATCTTGCAAAGATTGTCCATTTGCACAAGAAAGGAAGAAGAAAGATTTGAAGAACTACCACCCCATCAGTCTCCTTTCTGTTATTTACAAAACGTTCATGAGAGTAATAGCTACACATCTGAAGACATCCCTGGCAGCAGCTCAGCCCAGAAAACAAGCTGGATTCCGCAAGAGACTCAGCACTATGGACCACATCCACATGCTGTAATAAATTATCAGCAGAATGAACGGATATGAGATGCCACTAGTACTCTGCTTCATGGACTATACCCAGGCCTTTGACTCGGTATGTACCTCCTCCACACTGGAAGCACTGGGAAAACAAGGAAAAGATGCAAAGTACATCCAACTTTTACACATCATCTACATGTATGTCACGTCCTCTGTAATGCTGCATGAAGAAACTGAGGAATTCCGGATTGAGAAGGGAGTGAGACAAGGCGACTGCCTTTCACCAATTCTTTTTACAGCCATTCTGGAAAGATTTTAAAAACTTAAGACTGGGAGGCCTAGGGATCAATGGAGAATACATCAGTCATCTGCGTTTCGCAGATGATATAGTACTCTTTGCAACCAATGGTGAAGATCTAGCATCAAGATCCCAAGAATTGAACACGGTGGGGCAGAAAACAGTACTGAGGATAAAATTATCAAGAACTACAGTAAGGTATAATTCTTTTGCAGCACAAGTACCAATCCTACTACAAGAGGTATCCCTTGATGTTTGGGAGTGACAGACATCATAGATAAGGTAAGATCACTGTAATGGATATGGGCAGGCCATGTTGTGAGGACAACAGATGGACATCAGCAGTTCTGAACTGGATACCAAGAGATGTGAAGAGACAGAGCAAAGGACTAAAAGACTGAGGGAACAGAGAAATATTTAAGTATTTAGGGGATCATGGCAACGAGAAGCTCAGAATAGAGAAAATTGCCAAGCACTTGGGGAGGCCTATATCAGATGTCGGATTGAAAATGGCTGATGATGATGGTTACACATGTCTTTCGAGTCCCTCCCTCCTTTTTTGATCCTGCATGTTCTTTCCTTTGCTTCTCATTCCTGTGAAGATGAGCTAAATGTTCAAAGCTATTGTTTGCTAGAGAAAAATATTTTATGGAACTGTCCAAGTCATTAGAATTTATTTCTACATCGATAATATGGAATTCCACCATGTATCACTAAACAAGATTGATTAAGATAAACAATTTGACACAAAGGTAGCACATGGTGATTTAATCTCTTATTTAGAGGCATTTTACAGAAGTGCACCCTTATGAAACGAGGGACAAAAATGTACTTTAATGAATTTTTTAAAAAGATTATCTTTTGTTCGTTCCTGCTACCATATCTTGATGAATGAAATATTTATTATTTGTCTTTTGGTACAAGATAGAAAAAAATGTATCTTTTATGTACCTTTGTTTCAGTCTTGTTCATGGCTATGATGATATGAAAGCTACTGAGTTATGCAGAATAATAGCATTAATTAAGGTTTCTCCTTAAGCAATGTTACAAAAAGCATTACTCGTAGAGTCGTTGTGCTTCATTACTGGGGGCTTGTTCTGCTTATAGCATTCTGGTTTAGTGAGAAAAGCAAGGGCAAACTACCTCACTCCTTATCTTGCTTAATAAGCCTCATTTTCCTATCCTAGCTCCTCATAGCTGATAGTACAGGGGATGAGGTCCCAACCAGCCTTCAGGCTGAATATTTTATAGACAGATCTTTTGTTCCTATATTCTAAGCTCTTATAAATTAGAAAAAATGGATGAAATATGGAAGCATGAGCTGCTACTAAAAAGAAAATAAAATTGGTTTCATTCAATACTGGAATCACTTTTCAATCATTTATCTCCATAAATTGTATTACCAAAAAATAATACTGAAAAGAGCCATTGACTGCAGACATCAAAACTAGAGGTGAAGCTGAAATACTATCAGCTAAACCAGCATCATCATATGGTTCTTCCATTTTGTAATTAAGTAAAAAAGACTGGGAGGATATAGCAAGAAGCCCTACAAACCAAAGTAATTTTTACAGCTCACACTATCTAACTAACATAGAAACATTTTAACTAGAGATGTGCGAATACCATCCGCGAATACTTGAATACCTCGAATTTTAGAAAGTGTTCGACATTCGAGATCTTGAATAATAATGCTAAAAGCACGAATTAAATACCTAGAATACTGCACCATGCACTGTTGGGCACCAATATCTGCATACATTGCTACGTTTGGCATGCTTATGAAGCTCACAAACTACATCTCATATGTGCAGTGAGAAGACATCATATTGTTTGTTGAATACCAGTATTTAATAGTTTTGANTATATATATACGAGTAAAAATTACTTGCATACTGTAAGCATAATATACGATAGATTAGGTAAGACATCTATACACCCCCTGACATACGCCGCTGGCTATTTGCGGCATCTTACACATGCTATATCGTTGTTATTACGTGTTTTAACTTCGATTTAGATTACTCCTATAGTTTCAATAATAATTAATTTCATAAAATGCATCAAATTTAAAATGCGCAACGGCAACGTGCAATCGACTGCAACAACTGGAGCAGATTGACAATAAAACATCCATTACAGGCATTACACACCACCTGCAACACTCCGCCTACCATACACCGAGTTCCATGCACCAACTACAATAACGTAAACGAATTATTCATAATACGTGCATACGAAATGTTCTAGCATCGAACCTGAGTCTATTAGGACAAATATTCTTACAGCATACGATAGAAATTCCAACCTTCTATAGATGTGGCGAATTTCAACCTTCTACTGACCGGGAAATCCCGTAATGAATTTTTGAAAATTCGGTAATTCGAATGGTCCTAGGATCGAGCATGGGCCTTTAAGGCAAAAGGCTTCACGGCATACGATAGATAATCATCTATTCTAACGACACCGTGAATTGCAAGATTCTATCTTAACGGAAAATACCCTAAATGAAATCATGAACTTCAGATATACGAACTGCCCTAGCATCGAACTAAGGACTCCCAGGTTGAAAACCTTTAGGTATACTATAGAGGTGTTTGATCTCTATCGATGACGTGAATTTCAACGTTCTAGTTTACCTAGAAATAGCATAAATAATTTCTTTAAACCTTTGCATTAAGAATTTACCTAGCATCGAACCTGGGGCCATTAGGGATACAGCTCTTGCTGCAAACGTAAGATAAAAACATTTTCTAAAGATTCCATAAATTTCAACGCTCTATCCTTATGCTAAATACGCTAAACGAATTTTTGAAAATGCGCTCAATGCATTTAAATGGGAAAAGAACAGTTTTTGGGGCCTCCTAGAATCGAACCCATGATCCCAAGGATGGATGCCCGCTTTTTTCTATAGAGTCCAAACCCGGGACTTTACGGCAAAAGAATCGTCGGCTCTAATATACGATAGGTTTGGTAAGACATATATACACACCCTGTCAAACGCTGCTGGGTATTTACGGCGTCTAATAGCTCCCACATCAATGTATATACGTGTTTTATCTTTGCTTTTTACTATTCCTATAGTTTCAAGAATAATTCATTACAAAAAGTGCACCCAATTAAAAAAGCTTTAGAAAAAATGTCAATCTGTTTACGTCAAAAGGAAACGCTTTTTCACTCATCCCATAGGTTTAAAGGGACGTTATCTCTGGGAAACCGCGATAAATGTGCGGACCAGATGTGTAATCTGCTTCAGATAAGCAATTAAATACCTTTAATTTCCCTGGTCCCTGGGAATTAAGTCCTTTGAATGTTTTACATCGACCTAGCGTCGAACCTACGATCATTTTGGGAGCGGTCTTTTCAGTACGCGGAAGANNAAGATTTGTTTCTTTCCCATTGCTAGGCGTCGTCTGACCCTCTTCATACTCTTGTTGTTCTCTATAGCTTCTTGTACAATTCTTTCGTTAAAATTCCTTACATCATCCTTCATCCCCACTCTGATAGACTTGCATAGCTCAACATATTCGATATTTTCCTTAGGCAAGTCTGAGTGCTTCAGTTGCTTTCGCTGTTTCATCATTTTCCTGGTTCTATCGCTGAACTTCTTATCTTTTTGTCTTTTTGGTGCACTTGCTACTTCTACTGCTTCCTTCATGACTTCCATGACTTTGGCTTCCAGTTCTACTTCTTGAAGTGCTGAAAACCTATTTCTAACTTCCAGCTGGAACTCTTTCTTGTATTCTTTCGATTTTGTAATACTTACCTCCTGTTTCCTGCTTGAGACCAAATTCTTTCGCTCCATTCTGACATTATTCTTCATTCATATTCTAACTATCCTATGGTCACTGCCGGTGTTGAAGTTGTTTAGTACCTCACAATTAGTAACTGGGTAGAGTTTGTTAACCAATATGTAGTCTATTTCGTTTTTTACTCCATTAGGNTAACATTAAGGAAGTCGTTAACTTCCTATTATTCCAATTTCATTACTTTCAATACATAAACCCACCCACGCAACATTACAAAGGTTAATTTAAATAGTAACATTATTACAAAAGATCCACGTGAAATATCTGAGAAAAGGTTCGCTATCACTTTTTGGAACAGTTTTCTGAGATTATACATGGGGCATATATGTGATAATGTTGGTGACAGTAAGTAAGAAAAAAAGATTGTTCCATGCACCTGTTCTCTTTCCGTTACAGAATCAGCAAATCGGAGGTCCATAATGTTGATTTTATGGTGAAAAGACGTATTAGACCATTCGTTTAAATCGAATCTCACATACCCTTCCCAAAGGGTATGTGAGATAAGAAATACCGTTAGGAGATGGTTGGACTCTTTACAGTGTTGCAACATGTTCCGCTGAAGGAATTTTTACGAGTATCCCTAATCATATGTTACCATGCAATTTTTGCGTTATTTTCGCTCATGCCTTTACATTTTGTTGAATTCCAACCTTTTTCGTTATACGCTTTGTTATTAATCCATTATGGTTAATCTAAAAGATTGCTAAACTGCTTAATGAGACGAATGACGAAAATAAACCAATAAAAGAGTGCAATGACTTTGCTCAAAAAGTTGATCGTATTACAACTTTCGTGTCATTCTACGTTTGGCATGCTTATGAAGCTCACAAACTACATCTCATATGTGCAGTGAGAAGACATCATATTGTTTGTTGAATACCAGTATTTAATAGTTTTGATGTTGTTCCTGAATGAATTACTGCTGAATTCTCTGATACTACTATCACAAAACAACATCACTGGAGTAAAATAGTCCAGACAGCAATTGTTGTCACAAGAAGTTGAAGAAAGTTTCTTCAAATGTATATGTACCATGACAGGTTTTGCCGTTTTATTTATGGTGACATGAGAAAGCAGCATCAACGGATTCTGTCAAAACTATATCTTTTCACCATAAATTCACCATTCCTGACGTAGCTGTCACAGGCGACAGACGTGCCTTCTCTCTCTCCTGAGAACACCTGCTGAGTCACAGCCGCAGACGTACTACCTGCTTCTACCGTCTAGTTATAAATCTTTCCTGTGTTATTTTATAGTTTATCTCCGTTTACTGCATAGTATTTATTCTTATTTAGTGCTTCGTTTAAAGTTAAGTGAATTTTCCGTAGTGGTGAGTGCTTTTATTTCAGAAGTGTGCACAGGAGACCCACAAAGCCGTGAATCCCAGCGAGCGTTAAGTACCATCCATCTTTATATTATAATATTTTTTCCCTCACTGACCAGACCTTTCGCTTAGTTCTACCTTTTTGTGTTTAGAGTTTTACATTCTTAAATACCAAAACATCTTTTATTTCCTTTACTTGTTACATACTATCTCCAAGTTAAGACCTTCAATAATTCTTCGTTAGCAGCACTTTTTTTACTGTATATTACTCGAACCATACTCGTAGATATTCAGTAGCTAAAACATTCCTATTTTGTATTATATTAATTTCAACTTTATCTTGCATAAATAAACTCCGTTTCACATCTAACCGCCCGTTAGTACATTTATTCCCCGTAACTCTCATCTTGAAATAGAAATTTAGCCCCTTTACTTGGGTGAGGTCAGTCAGGTAAAGCCAAATGGGAGGCGAGAAATCTTACCCATTCTTAACTTGCTTTCGTTTTCACCATCTTATCTTAAATTCATTAGGAATAGGATGGCTTCCCATAGGTCTGTCCTTATGACTCGCAAAAGGAGGATGGAAACCGACCCCCTGTGGGCACGGGTCTGCCGCCTTGAGAGGGCTGTGGGGGAGCTTCGCTCGTTGATTCTAAGGAGTGGAAGTACATCGATGAGGGGGAGAGGAGCTCCCAAATCTGCAGCAGTTCCTTCCGCATCGACGTCTGTGGCCCGCCCCAGAGTCAACGCTGGTTGGTCTGTCGCGGAGGCGGTGATACCCACTCCTAACCTCTCGGGCTCTGCTCCACTCCTGGAACCCGAGTGGAGGGTGGCTACGAGGAGTGGAGGAGCTGCGCGGGTTAGCAAGGGCGCTGGGGAGGCGACGACGAACCCTATCCCTGTCCGCAATAGGTTCTCGGCGCTGGAAAGTGCCGATGAGCCCGTTCGGAAGACCATGACTGCCGCTCCACCCTCCAAAGTAGCTGCGCCTAAAGGAAGTCGGGGTGGGGGGATTGTACTCATAGAGAGCTCAAACGTCAAGCGGTTGGTGGCTCCTTTGCGGGAAAAGGCGGAGAGGGAGGGAGGTGACATGAGGGTTACATCTTGGTGTATTCCCTCAAGGCGTGTGGCCCACGTCCCAGTTGCGGTAGGTGCGGCGGCCAAGGACTCTTGCTCTCGGCTGCGGGTGGTGGCCCATGTCGGGGTCAAAGATGCCTGTAACCGCGCTCCCGAGGATATTCTGGGTTTTTTTAAGGACCTGAATTCCGAGGTTGAGAGCGTGTGGGGGTCGCTTGGCATCGATGTGCCGCAATCCATCTGTAGCACTGTCCCGCGGAGCAGCTGTGGCCGTCGTGTTCGGAGAAAAATAGATGGACTGAATGTGAGGCTATGGGAGTTCTGTCGGGGCATGGGAGCTGACTTTGTGGACCTTCGGCCGACCCTCCGATTGTACCCCCTCGCCTTGAACGGCTCTGGTGTCCACTATACTGCCGAGGCGGCGAGCGGGGTGACTCATAGGATTTACGAGCACTGTAGTTATTTTTTAGGATAAGGGGTACGTCATATGACGGGTATGGTAATAATACAATAGAATCCAATTTACGTGTAATTAGAGAAAAAGAAGTAAACACTGTCAAAATTCCTTTAAAAAGCGTAAACGACTCACAGTGCGACACTCGGGCTTCACCCAACGTTAATAAATTATCGATTGCCGTTATTAACTGTAGAAGCATTAAAAACAAAGTAGCGAATCTTGAGCATTTCACCCGAAGTAACGACTCCGACATAATTAGAGGCACAAAAAGCTGGCTATCAGAGGATATTAACGACCACGAAGTGTTTCCGAAAGATTTTAAGATATACCGTAAGGACCGTCAGGAATAAATGGGTAAAATCGATATGCTCAGGCGTTACTTGGTGGAAAGCCATACTAAATGAAATTGAAATACTTTGTAATTTTCCACAGGTGTTTATTTCGCGACCGGTTTCGTAAGAGGGTCTTACATCTTCAGGCCTGAAGATGTAAGACCTTCTTACGAAACCGGTCGCGAAATAAACACCTGTGGAAAATTACAAAGTATTTCAATTTCATTTAGTATGGCTTTCCACCAAGTAACGCCTGAGCATATCGATTTTATC
>KZ308684.1:1468770-1566240 GCA_000376725.2 Ladona fulva | reverse complement strand
ATAATAGAATGTAAATTTATTTTTCTAAATTTTTATTACTAAATATTATTTTTTACCATAAACCTTAAAAAATTGGAAACTTTTGCAAATATTATATGCCCTCTATATTTCTATGAGGAGCCACCATTCTTTACTGAAGGGTGTATTATTCTTTCAGAAAATAAAATCCATCTATACAATTTTTGCTTCCTTCATTCTTTGTTGTAAATTTAACATTGAGCTTACAGCAGTTTCACATGTTGTGGGTTGCCTTTCATTCAAGGGGCAATCATTACTTCACCTTATACATTTTGGTACATTGATAAACCTTTCTGCACTGATTCTTACTGCTTAAAAATAATCAAATTATTTTAGATAACATTTTTTATTGTGAGAGTGAATGAACTATGAATGAGTGGTATTCCGACAATAGCCTAAAACATGATAATATTCATAAAAAATGTTTATAAATAAATTATTATTTAGAAATAAAAATATATAGTAAACAATAGAAAACTTAATTAAATAGCGTTCATTTAATAATAGGAAATTACTGAAATAGCGGAAAATATAAATAATTTTATCTTGCAAAAAACACACAAATGGGAATTTGAAGGAAAAACGGATGAAAATAAGGAATTGTTAATACAGAAAAAAATTAGTGTCTAATAACTTTTATAATACATTTAAAGTAATTTTTCTAAGACAGGGAGGGAAACAACGATAATAATCCTGTTTGGGATGAAGTATCACAAAATTCATTCCCTGTAAGAGGGGGTGGGAAATTACTATCCCAATGACCAATAAGGGGTACATTTCTTTATGGTCATTAGTTGTGACAAGAATCAATTAGTTTGCATTACATCGGTAATGGGAGATTATTGGTAACAATACTGAATTTCATACCCCCTAACGAAAATTCTGGATGCACCACTGCATTAAAATCACTGAAAAAACAGGCTTCCGGAGATTCGGATTTTGTTGTTGGTATTTATTTAATACTGTTAATTTTGCCCCTGATGTTTTTATTAGTCATGTTCGATTTTACTTCGATTTCGAAAGTTGGTAGCGCTGCTGAAATTGCATGATCTACTTCTAGCAAAATGGAACAGATTCGAAAAGTTTTATTACAAGACAGAAACAAATGCCTGAAATATCTTAAATGGTATTTTATTAGGAACATTTTTTCCCTGTGTAATGTTGAATCCACGCGACTTAAGGATTAAAAGACTAAAATTACTTTTTGAAGATACATATAAGAATGTTTCTACATTAATTATACCGATCAAAAATTTAGTTCATCCTTCCGAGGAAGCAATTGTTCTAGAACAAGTTTTCGATAAGTTGCAGAGATGTCTTAGAGGGCTGGGGGCAGTCGCTACGACCCCCGCGCCTCTGGGTGTTAGAGCTTTTAGAGTTTACACTGGAAATTGTCCTCAAAATAAGTTTGAAAAAAGTGCACCAAACTGAATAATAATTAGTAGAATAATTCCAACAATGCCAGTAACAGCAGCATTGGCTGAAATACCCTTTTTAAACTTAAAATTAATTTAAAAAATAACTATTTTATTACATTTTATAAGATCGTACATTCACCAGAGGCCGATGCTTATGGGTTTACAAATCGAACATGAGAGAGTTGGTAGGAAATATTAATCATATTTTAATGATCATAAAGTTCATGATGCTTAGAAATATTATTACTATATCCAACCTTCCATATATTGATTTTCTTATTGTACTTGAATAGTCTTTGAAGTGCATTGGGTTAATGGTTGGATTTTTCATGTAACTCATCTTTGTTACATTCCTTGAGATGTATTTAGCTTTAAAAATTACTTGACTGGAATAAATTAGTATACTTTGAGAACTCTTATTTNATAAATTTTTTTTTCTTTGGATATTTGTTACTGAGAACAAAATTTACTAGTTAAACTTAGGGAAGAGCGATGAGCAGGTTCAAAACCTTCATCGGGGCATCTTGGACAAGCTTGTTTTAAATCCATTCGAACATAACGTGATATCACAGCCATAATATATTACGTATGTATCATTCTTCTAAGGATGAAGTTGTCCATGAAATCGGGAGGAAATTAAATTTTCATACAGTCAGTGTCTGTAACTTCCTTTACAATAACAGCTGATTGGTTAGTAACTAACCAGCTATTAATGATCAATTATCATTCCCTTGTAATTAATCATGATCGTATGAAAGATATACTGCAATATCGTGCCCTATAGCTCCAATATATATATAATATAATATATATACTTTAGACGTACCGCCACGGATTTGACTTATAAAGCTTTATGATATCAAAAGTTATGCAACTTCTTAGAAGGATTACGTATTTACAAAAGCAGGTTTTCTCACAGTTGATGAACTACGTAACCTTGGTGTGAAAGACCATGGATCCTGTGGGTCGCTGTCTGTCAAATAGTATCTTGGTTAAGAATATATGATACGTAATAGGAGCTTTTGAAAACTAGGGCAATTCTTTTCCCTCTATACTCGTGAGGAAGGTCAGCTGATAACTCTGAGAAACACTGACACGCTCTTCAACCGAAATGCCTAAGGTGTTACAGATGTATAGCCAACCTGGGACAAAAATTGCCTCCTCTTTCGACTCACGTTTTAACAGTTTCGGTTATTTATTGCTCTTTTGCGGCATATTTCTCGAAAACGCTTATGTCTTCTTGTTTTTTCCATTTGCTGACTCTATTCACTCTTATTTTGCCAATCTCTTTCCCAACTACACGTTGTACGAAAAGTATATCTATGAAAGAATTAAATTGTTGTTCGTTGTTCGAAATAGAAACTGAACCGATAATTTGCAATTCAATTGAACCAGACTGGAAACAAGAATACACAAAATACAGACCAATTCCCCAATTATTAATGATTTGAATTCACATTCCAGATCTGCTCTTTCGGAACTTTATGAGACAGCTCATCGTTTCTAAATGAAAAAAAGACGTTTTTTTTCACTATGCGAAATAAAGTAAAAAAATAACATAAGTTGTAGATGAAATCAGCTATACAATGAACTCGAGACAAAACCATTGACCGAAATTCTTATTTTATCATTGACAATAGTTTCCTATTGAAGTGTATGAAACTATAACCAGCGAAATGTTGCCTTTTTATTAAGCCATGGGACTTTATATTGAAAAACATGGCTATTTCGAAATGAAAATGAGAGCAAATGTGATTACCAAGGCGTTTATTGTCCTTGCTGGAAGGTTTCGGAAGCACTTCCCTCAGATATTTCTAAAATTTTCTTGGAAGAAATCCTTCGAATCTAATGGGAAGGGGCACTAAGAAAAAACTTGCATGTTAAATCAGCGCACGTATTTTAGGCAAATACTCGAGTCACTTCCCAATTCCAACGTATTTCGGACATCGGCATCCATTCTTTGTACTTTCTAATGTAAGCTTCAAATTTTTCATGATTATCTGTCAGAAAATACTTATATAACCTATAAGTATCTTCTGATCGAAGATGAGACTTCATAGTCATAATTTTCGCACAATGAAGTCCTCTGTAAAAAATACGATTAATTTCTTCAGCTTTTTCGAAAATTCAGGATTGGATCCAAAAGGGGTAGTTCAGGATAATAAATTATGATTCCATTTTTAAGCACAATAATATTAGTGAATTTATTCCTTCCATCCTAAGGAGAAACGGAAAGAAAGTCTGACGGGACTGGGATCGAACCCAGGTCTCCCAATTGCCGGTTGGTTGTTCTGGATGTTGGTTGTTGCTCAATGGATAGAGCAACCAACCGGCAGTTGGGAAACCTGGGTTCGAGTCCGGTTAGACTTTTTTCATGACCGTTTCTCATTGGGATTTTTCCTAGGTGCACGCCTTATCGTGCCAAGTCACCTAAACCCTTTTCCTCTTGTGATATTCCTTCCAGTCAACTGTAAAAATGCCATTTTTGTATGAAAAAATCTATTGATGTAAAGTTGTCAAAGAAACGATTAGCTCTTCTTCGTGCAAATAAACTGCATTTTGCAAAACGGAGCCGATTGCTCTCCATACAATTCATCCGCCTATTAAAAAATTTAGTATTCATTGTAGTGACTGTATTGTACCATCCTACATCTACATACATTAAACGATTTAGTATTCATTGCATATGTATTTCTAGTATTGAAACCTGGCGCTACGAGGTTAAAGTTACTTGGAAAGTTTCTTAGCTAACGAGAATTATGTAGCTTCTTTCATTAGCATTTACAATTCCTTTCTTTGCATGCCTTGCTCGCTACATATTTTCATGAGTTCCTTTCTCTCTTCCACGATTAACTTTAAAGAGGATTCCCCCCCCCCTTTGAAATCACTCACATCTTAAACTTACACCATTTTAGCCATATATGTAAATGCGAACATTAAAATGGGTGCATTTAAGGAATTAACTTGCTTGTTAAACCGTGAAACTACGAGAAGATCCATAAAAAATATATTTCCAACAGTAACTGCGACTCTTACAGTAACTCTGCGAAGTTACACACTTAAACAATGTACGACTAATTAAAATTTGCTGCCTCTCGTCAAATGACATTTAATGCTTGATAATTAAAGTAAGGCACTCTTTATCCGTCCAAACCTCAACCTTATAATCCAAAAACGTTCTTCTTCTACTGATAAAATTAAACATTTGCCCAGAGTACAAATTTGAAGGGGGGTGAATTGAAAATAACATTACTGTTTTGGAACGAAAAAAATTAACTGTGACGTAACTATACTTAGAAATCGTGATTGATTCCAAATCAACCCGAATTATTTCAATCTCTTCATACTTCATTCACGTAAACATTTAAAGATTGCGCAAGCAAGAATAACTTAAAATGATGTTCCCGCATCCGCAATGTATGTGGACGAACACTTAAGAATCTCGGATTCTTCAAGAGAATTGTCGATAGGAGCTACGAGTTCGTGGGCGATGTTACATTACATTAGTTAGCCCTCGCCTTGAGTATGCATCAGGACGCAGTATGGGAATCTTTCGAAGATAGAAAATTTAAAGTTAATTAAAAGATAAAGTTCATCTCTCTTCTACTATGAGCAGATTGGGTGAATTCTGCGGATAGGGCTATTACCAGTTGCGCAGCAGAACTTACAGCTGAAAGGGCTGATTATGGATTTTATGATCACGAATTGGGCTTTCTCATATTACCCTGAAAATATCTGTTTTTCAAAAAAAATTTTTTCTTACATTCGAACGTTGTATCCTTATTCACCTGGTGCCCCTCTATTTTATCGTAGAAAAAACAACATATGTAGTTTCAAGTGTCCTGGCATATACGTGTAGCGAGGACCGAAAGAATTACACAAAAGGGCTCCCTGCCTAATTATACTAATTAAATCTATCAAGTTTTCACATCACACTATATGAGTTTTACGTGAATAGGAGTCCGTACGACCACCGAAAGCATTTTTATTTCATCGGGGGACCGGTACAAATTCATCTCTTCCAAATTTATTGAGGTGTATTTTTGTAGTAGACTTCAGCGAGGTCCGTAAAGTTTGCTGTGATTGCTATATTCCATCCGAGGGAATGCGATTTCGAAATTAAACTCAAATGTACGAGGGCTTGAAAGAATCTTCTGTTGCGGCTAGCATGAGTCGAAGTGAAGAGGACAACTCCTTTAAGCACTAATAAAATTTGAAGAGGAAGGAACTGATCCATGAAAACAATATAAATGAAACATCTATCAAAAATGTGTTGTTCGTTTACTCACTGTAAATGTTTAGTTGAGAATATATATCAGTTAAATGTGTAATTAGTGTTTGCACCCTAATGACTCACAGTTAATATAAGACAATAATACTCCAAAATAATTTACTTCAAATTCCTATAGCATCAAAATTGATATACTTCACGCATTCAGTTGCGAAATTAAGGTCTTTAAATGTTTACTTTGATAAATGTTTGTATGAATCTCCCGCTTCCAGATAGCCAAGCGGGCTAAGCGTTCGCCTTTGTTGAAAGCGGACCCGGGATCTATTTCCAGTTGGGGTACATATATGAGAAATAAACTTAGCTGTCGAGGCTATTTTAACAATAATACGATATGAATTTCCCATGTGCCGTTTCAAAGTGAGCATTGCGCGGATTTCGGCTATCTCAGCTGATCTCAGCGCGGTCTGGTGGCGGTGTTTTCGGATTTGGATCTGGCAATGCCGGCCACAGGCGCGTGATTTTGGCGTAATGGCGAGGTCCCCATTCAACACAATGGCTAACTGGCTATTAGATTTCTAAGGTAAGATTACTTAAGGATTTTGTATTTCGTGTTGCTAATTTAAATACATTTAACAATTACTTGCGTACAATTTAGAACTCAATCACATCGGGGATCGTCGATCCTGGAGCATTCAAAAATACTTTCTTTCGTACAGTATAAAGTTACTTGATATTTCGAGCAGATTTAGAGAAGAAATCGTTCATTATCCTGCTCTTTAACCCATCATTTCTTTATATTTCTCCTGTTGCTTGAAATTATTTTGGCAACTTGATTTCAATACCATTTGTGATGCATTTGTGAAATCTTGAATGTTACCTTCCGCACGACATCTAAATTGGTGATGCATTGAGGAATCAATAAATTTGCAATAAAACGCATTTTAAATACTTTTTTACATCAATCCTGTGTCACTCTATTTTGTAAGAGTAGACTATTGCTGCAATCATGAATTATGATTCCTCGTTCCCCTGAAGAAGAGAATTCCATTATTTGTTGCGTTTCATATATTGAAACGCATTTTTGCTCTTAATAGATATTTAATCCCATTATTTGGAATATTTTAATGATCATAAAGTTCATGATGCTTAGAAATATTATTACTATATCCAACCTTCCATATATTGATTTTCTTATTGTACTTGAATAGTCTTTGAAGTGCATTGGGTTAATGGTTGGATTTTTCATGTAACTCATCTTTGTTACATTCCTTGAGATGTATTTAGCTTTAAAAATTACTTGACTGGAATAAATTAGTATACTTTGAGAACTCTTATTTAAGTAATGTTTATCAATTTGTTTTTCATTTGTAACTAAGAGAAGTAATAGTACAGAATTATGCCCATGTAGAGACAATTAAAATATTGTTGTGTTAATTTTGCATTGAATGAAATACGGCAATCCTTGTGATGTGAAATCTTCAAGTAATTCACTTAATTTGGATGAATGTAAGCATTTTTTTTAAGAAAATATGAAATGTGACTCCACCATTGATAATAAATCATTAAGATATTGAATGTCTCTGTTACAGTTATCCCCATATAACTACTGGAAAAATACTTCTTAAGGCTGCCATGGAGATCATCAGCTGGAATGTGGAAGAAACCTGAGTAGTTTTTGAAGAACCAAGTTATGAAGAGGTGCAATTAGGCAGAAGGATGAAATTATTTGCTGCATTGTGTCAAAGCTTCCATGTTTATAAAATGATTTCCTTTAACCATTATTCAGTGAACCCCGTTTAAATCCTGGTGCTTGGTGAAACACAGTGAGTGAGTGATATTTAAAATCTCATCTGTGCTATTATGGCTGTGCAGAAAAGAAGAAGAGGAGGTTTTTGCAATGGAATTTGGTCTCAGCCCTGATGACACCTCCAAGGAAGGAAAATGGTCTTCAAAAGTAAGCCCTTACTTTTGTGAGTTATCATTTCTATTCATTACTATTTTTCCTCATCAAATTGATCTCATATATCCTATCTTTATTCCATTCTGTATATGAGTGGAATCCGTACGTCTGAATGGTTTTAAAAAGTAGTTGTTAATTTTAAAATACAGATGGAATCAGAACAACAACCTTCAATAATGGAAGGAACGGATGGACTAGCATAGAATAAGTTAGAAGTTCTCTGTTGACCATTTCATCATCATCAGCATTTTCATAATCAATCAGCAATAGCAGATAATAGCATTTTGTGGTACATTGTATCATATGAACAACATTAACAGAGGAAAATTTGGATTATAATTTCAATATTTACACAGTAATTCAAGCAAGTGGTTAATGAGAGTATATTAATTTCTACTCAGTGATAGGGTAACAGATTTGGAAAAGCCTATGACATTATTGGAATATAACCCTTAAGTTTATCAGATGAATCAAATTATTGCTGTTGTATTTTACTATTTTTTCTTCTTTTAATATGGCCTTTAGGTATATTTTAATATCAGTAAAATAATTCAGAATAGAAAATATAAATTAAGTAAATAAATTAACATATAAAAAACATAANTCAATTAATACAACATTCGTTTAATAATTTTGAAAATGTATTAGAAGATCATATCCAATTCAGGATGACCAGGGCCATACATACTGAAGTATTTTCCTTTAAAATTTGAAATGATAAACAAAATTATTTATATCCCCTACTATTCAAGTAGACAACCCAGTACTAATATCAGTATTTTCTCATGCATATGCCTTGAAGTAGAGAATATTCTTTGCTTTGCCCTTTGGAGTGAGAAATCAATACTTTTTCCACTTGTGCATATGTAACTTGTAATTGTCCATGTAAATAGGATTTTCATTCATAATTCCTTTGTTTATTCATTTAATGTTAGGTCTATAAAGTAAAAGACACTTCCAGCTACTCAGGTGCATAATTATACCAAAGATTAAAACTACGCAAAGGACACTGCCATATTACTATTGTTGTGTATTCGCGTACTTAAATAATGATGAGCAGGCCATTAGTAACAGCAGATGCTGAGGGTTTCAAGAAACCTAGTAGTTGGTGCTGATTTGAGCACCAAATCAAAATTGCTAGAGTTAGATTTATATAACTTTGTGCTTAACCTAAAATCGTTTTAATTTTAACTCAAAATCAAAGTTAGTGACAAAACCTAGTCATTCGTGATTTTGGCGTAATGGCGAGGTCCCCATTCAACACAATGGCTAACTGGCTATTAGATTTCTAAGGTAAGATTACTTAAGATTCTTATTTTATCATTGACAATAGTTTCCTATTGAAGTGTATGAAACTATAACCAGCGAAATGTTGCCTTTTTATTAAGCCATGGGACTTTATATTGAAAAACATGGCTATTTCGAAATGAAAATGAGAGCAAATGTGATTACCAAGGCGTTTATTGTCCTTGCTGGAAGGTTTCGGAAGCACTTCCCTCAGATATTTCTAAAATTTTCTTGGAAGAAATCCTTCGAATCTAATGGGAAGGGGCACNTATAAAAGCTTGGATAACATCATCATATTCCTAATTCTAAGAAAAAAAGTCCTCTTCATTGTTGTACTTAGTTGTTTTTGCTGTTACTACTATTATCAGTTTCTCTTAATCATTGCAGTGACTTAGTTTTTGATTATAATTCGAGTATTTCTAAGCCATGAAACATTTTTTATCAATGGTTATCTTCATCACAATGATTATCAGGTTAATAGCTGTGAAACAGTGCTCTTCTGTTAGATTTTGCCATTATTATTTCAAATCTGCAATTAATTTAACTTGTAAAAGAAACATTCATTGGTATATATTCTGAAATATTAACCAGATACATTATTACATTTATTAACTTTCTCCAGATGCCACTTTCCTTTTGCAAAGAGTTACAACTTTTATTTTGATATTCAAATTACAGTTGATAGTTTCATTATTTAGAAAAAGATTTAATAAGAAGGAAATCTCTATCATTTTTCTGATTGAGATGTTTATGAAATTTAAAGCAGAAAATATATTGAAGAAAATTTTTTAAGGCAAAGACAAGATGTTTTAGTAACAATAACATAGGTGTAAATGATTTATTTCCTTGGCTCTCAAACGATTACATTCCATTTTGATAGGAAAAAAGTGGCTGCATGTTTAATGCTAAATGTAATAAAATAGTGTCCGTTTATGATATCACTACGTAATTAACTTCATTTATCATTATTTTGGTAATGTGTTGTTCTCAGTAGGCATAAGTTATCAATTGTTTATAATCAACCTCTTGAATGTGACAAATCTTTCAATGCCGAGTTTAAAGAATTCAGTATTCAATCTGATTTTACCAACCACATAGTGAGCTCAGTAAGCAGAAATTCATTCAACAAAGATTTCAAATTTAAATATGGGGTATCAAGATTATTCAGCTTTTTAAGTTATTATTATAGATATACTTTTGGGGCATCCTGCAGTTTTTAAGTTTTTTAGAGTTATTACTTGTACAGAATCACTGATTCAGTTAACGCTCTTGGTAATAGGAGAATTTTTAATGGGAACGTAGTTTAGAGAGAAATTTAATAGCTATAAATTTTTGTTTTTAAAAAAAGGAACTAAATTGTTTACTGCAGTCAATATTTACTTAAAATCATGAACTATTTTTATCTAAACATGGATGTTTGTGTGTGATTTGTTTTATGGCTTTAGAAAATATTGTTTTAATGCAGTATGTGCTTTGATAACTGCAGTTTTTCTATTTTCCGTGGAGTATAGTACTTTTTCTATTTTTATTAGATAGAAGCCCCCAATTACACTAATTCAGACAATTCATTTGCCATTGCTTGATTCCTCCCTTTACAGGTGCAATAATTTGAATGCATCTTATGAGATTTGTGAATAATATTTGACCATGGGATATAAATATGAAAATAGTTCATTTCAAGCCCTCACTAATTATTTAAAGGATTATTTTGTTAACATGGAAGATGGATAATGGAAGATAATGCATTGAAACTGATCTGGAAGCAATTTAAATGTAAATTATGAGTAATGATTAATAAGTAAAAGCACTAGGGAGGCTGAATTGGAAATAATTAGATTAAAATGTATTTTACTTTTAAATTCAATTTAATGGTGAAATTAAGTCCTTGGGGTACTTCAGAATCAGAAATGGTTTACTTAAAAAATTAAGGAATTCATAGGTTTTGGGAATCTGTTCTAATTCTAGTTGTTAGTAGCTAAATGTGCAGGTTTTCCAGTTTTCCCATAATTTTACAGTAATTACTCTGTGAGATGAAATCAGGTTCAAATACTGATAAATTCCTCATATTAATAAATTTAAGAAGGTCGGTGATCTAAGTACTGTTTTGTACATAGTTTGTTATTCCTTCTATTCAACTCTGAGATCATAAATTTTCCCTGTTTTTTGGTTGAACAAATTCATGGGACAATTTTTCTGGTTTTCTAATTTTTTCAAATCCTGTTATAAATTGTTCAAACCTTGGGATTTGTTAATTGCAGTGTGAGGACTAAATTTTTCAGTACTGGCAGTTATTTTTTAGAAGAGCATATTATTATATTTAGCATATTCTTTAATACAGAAACTCCCTTTGTTCAGTTTGAGGCTTAACTGCATTTTCTTTGGATCTGTTTATTTCTACAGGTTACGATGTTGAAAACATTTTGAAGCCCATTTTTTTTTTGTTAAGTTTATGTCCCACATTTTAATCGAATCAAGTACCCTTTGTTATAGGAATACTGCAGTGTAAAGACAACCCTTTCAAAAGTATCTTTTCTAGATGTCTCAATTAACATTTGAGTGATTAATTATTCCTGACATTTTCTGTTTTTTTAGCATAGTGATGTTTAATTTTGGTGTGATTTAAGTCAGGCGGTTTCTTATGTTAAAGTAGGTCTAAAGCTGTGTTATTTTCATGTGCTCTTCCCAATGGCAAACTAAGTTTCTTTTGGTTAGCAATTTTCATTGGCTTTCATTATGCATTGTAATTGTTCTTTGAAGTTTATTGCAAATTTTCACTGTTACTCGGTAGTTTAATTCTGGTTCTCATCATTTTTCAATCGTTTCATGTAATTATTCTTGAATTCTAATTTTACAAGTCTATTGTGTGACAATTTTCAGTTAAATTTAGATCCTGAATTTAATGGAAGAAATTCTGGAGTTTCCAGAACGTTCTAGATTTCTGGAAGTTTTGCTTTATTTCTGCCTTGCAATTTATTTTGTTTCATTAGTAATTCCATGCTTGTCTTCAGAAAATTTTGTTGAAAAATATTCTAAGTCCAAATTGTAAACAATAAAAAAAATTCAGTTTCAGTTAAAGAATTTCCCAGAAATAAATGGTATGTTTCTAGAACATTCTGGAAAATTTTTTAGTAATTTTTCTAGTATATTCTAGAAGGTTCTGGAAAAATTTCCTTAGAATAATTTTAAAAATTAAGTCCCCAAGGTCATTCAATTGGTTAAAAAAATGATGTTTTCTCATGTTTCATAATTTTATTTTTTCAGATGAATTTTTGCCTTCTGTACTTGTATTCTCAGTGATCTGTCTTTTCAATGGCTATGTCCAGAATAATTTTCACTTTGAATTATTCTGAACATAGCCATTGAAAAGACACAGATCACTGAGAATACAAGTACAGAAGGCAAAATGGCTGCCACACCAGCAGGAAAAACAATTGAATTTTTGAGCTCCGAGATAGGCCCAGGTTTGACGTCCCCTACTGTTCCAAAAATTTTGGCGGATGAGGAGTTGGACATGTTCACAATGAAACTTTAAAAAGGTCTTTTCTGACATTTCTTTATTGTTCTCTGTAATAAAATGTACACTTCAAAATATTTTCAATAAATCACATCAAAAATCAGCTCCTGGTGTTTTCTTTGCTGCAATTCCTCCATGCATACAAGTTTTGCTGAATTAAACCTGCAGTGGAAGTTGGTCATTAAAATCACACATTGGAAATTTTTACAGAACAATACAGCAAAAAAGTAGCATGTATAAAAAGTACTTTTTTCACTTGCAAGTGGATGGCAACAACAGCAAGGTAAGATGAAACTTCTCAAAAATCAATTCTTAATAACATTACTAGACGAGATTTTTTTTTACAGGTCTTAAAATTTTTAAAGCAATTAAATCGCCATTATCTAAAATAGTAGTTGAAAATTACATTGAATTTATCTGAAAATGGATGTTAAAAGGCTTAACTCTGCAACAGCAGCAAAAAGGATCATTAATACACCCTCAAAAATCAATTCTCAAAGATACAATTGATTTGTGACAGTTTGCAGTAGCATGAAACTAGTTTGTAAAATAGTCTAATTTGAAAATTAAGTAATTTCACTCTGAATTGGAAAATTATCTGAAAATAGATTTCAACCAAAGGATTATTGAATCTACATCAACAGCAAGGTTAGATGAAAAGTTCTTCAAAAATCAAGTTAATAACATTACAAGTTTTAATGGTTTTTCAAGTTAACTTACTTTAAAATTAATTTATTATCTTTGCCTTTATCCAAATTAATGGACAGTACGTTTGAGAGCTTAGAGAAATAACTGCATGAACTTTTCACCAATGAGGATAGCATTACATTGAATAAACTCAATTTGCCAAAATGACAAAGCTCAAACATTAGTTGAGTAAATGCTTGAATTTCGTGCAATACGATCAAAATGATACTGCAACATAACATCCAAATCGAAGATCAAAATAAATTAATCCGAGCAATGACAACCTTTGCACGAAGTTTAAGCAGATAGTAACACCAGCATACCAAAAACTGACTTTACAAAGATATATTTCTCTATGAATAAACTCGGCAAGTCCTTACAATCGACAGAGCTGGTTACAGAAAATGCATGAGGGAACCGCTGTAAGGCGCGATATTCAACGGTGGTTTCAGCGTTTGAATATCTAATTACGAACTCATTCGACGCAAAATTTTGAAAGATTCACTCGTAAAAAAATTAATTTTATTTAGCATGGTTTATTTCCCATTTTTCAGAGTTAAATATAGATTAATTATATTGCAAATAACTAATCGTAAAAAATCAAGTGAATTACCCAATCTTGAGGTTATATAACAGTCGTCGCGTAGCTGAATTCCCTGATCGAACAAAAGGCACCAGTTATGATACTTTTCAGGTGTATTCCACTTTTACGAGAGTGAATGTCACACGTAATCTTTGAATACGGAATCACCTCCCACTTTTTCATTGCAACTGCACGAAATCAATTCGCTCATATCCCGGGATTATTTGATTAAAACACAAAATATAGCACAAAATAAGCTGGAAGAGCGAAGGATTCAAGGAAATTAATTTATCCATTCCTATGTTTTACTCACGAGGTCACTATCCGCGAAACAGTATCTAATGCCCAAGGTTGCTTTCCGCTACAAGTTCTGTTGGTTAATAGAGATGCTTTCAGGGTAGGCTCACGGAACCAACAACCCAAGTTTTATGAACAACATTAAACTTCAAAGATACCGGAAAAAATAACTATTTGTAAGTAGGTTGAGTTAACTATCCCGAAAACCCAATACGACTATAGATTTAATTCTTAAATTACAATTATCAACAATAAGATAACACAGGCTGAATGTACATACCACTGATGCGAAATCAGATCCGTTAATTTTATCAAACGTCGGTGCATCAAAGAAGACATGAGAAAAACTAGACAATTGATACCGAAATCCAAACTTAGTAAGTTTCTATTTTAAGAAATTGCGTGAAATCTGAAATTTCTCCCCCAGGGATCAGCTGATTGAATGTTCCTATGTTCCATTTAACTGAACTGCCGATTCTCGAAAACGTGTCGCGCAAAGAAAATGCATCATATCTAAAATTGAGACAAAACTGAGAAGCTAGGAACGTCGAAATAAAAAAAATTTTCGCAATTGTTTCAATCGCACCAAAAAAAATAACCTTTCTAGTTTCCTTTCAAAATATCTTTAAGTTAATCTGCAACGTTCCGGCTACAAACTCTCGACAACGGCACTGTACAGCTTAAATACAAATCCCTGAAATTAGATTAGGCACCTGAACGAAATGACAGTTTCATTAATTTCAACACCACGTGGTTAACTCATTTGCCTCACATTAACAAAGTCCCGAAAAGATATTGGGACCTAACTAACCACCGTTAAATAAAGCACACTACGACCAAAATTAACGATGACCATTAAAAACTTTTAACAATAGTAGCTTAAATAAGACTCACGAAAAGACACCAATTGCTTGCGATAAGTTCTGGAACGCCGGGCGATATCCTTCGTACAGCAGCGTAATGTCTTCGAGCAGAGTTGAACCGTAACCTTCAGCAGTCAACAGAAGAGAGGACGAGTTGGCGGTTTCCAAAGCTTTTTATGCTCAGACAAGGGATAGTGGTGGCGCTGAAGGGGAAAAGGAGGGTTGGAAAATACTACTGCAATCCTGCAATCGCTATAATTCTTAAGTAATTATAAAATATTGCTAGAAATATGAAATCCAATATTCGGTATGGGTTTTTATAAGAAAATATTTAAATCGAGTGATATTAGTTGATTGTTTTGTAATATGTTTACAGTATCGTAACTGATTTATCATACATCTTTGAAATGTGTTAATATTAATTTAATCAAGTATATAAAATTATTTGACTTTCTTTACTTTGTTTTGGTTTTTCAATTTATTCGGTAAATCTAAATGTAGAAGTGTAAAAATGTTACGTATTTCCGTCAGCTTGTAAAGAAATAAAGCGCCATCATAAAAATTTATGAAATTAACCTTCTGAATGCTATTGCAAATATCAAATTACCGTTCCATTGTGAGGTTAGTTTATTCGAGTTATAATTTAACGTCATTATGTGGCTACCCAAGTTTTTCTCCGCTACACAAATACCAAATTTCTAATACCATTACGTCTCTGAAAGCGTTTCAGCGGCTGTTATGAAAGAGGTGGAGGCAGTTCTGAAGACGATGTTCAAAAACAGTTTCCAGCATTGTTCTTAGTTTGAAATATAATTTATTCAAGTGACTTCAGCATGTAAATATTCCTAAAGGGTGCCTCCGAAGTAAGAAATAAACGTATAGACAATGAGCATCAGCGAATTGAACAGAATCATAACCCAATTACAAATTTTGTTAGAAATAATTCATTTGAAAACGTGCGAAATAACATTGGATTTAATGAGACTGAAATATCAACATCCATAAATGGTTCACAAAAATTTGTAAGGGATTTAAGTCGCTCAAAATTCTTTGAGAAAACTCTTCAATTCCAGTTGTATGTTTCAAGTATTTTCAACTATTTATTTTTGGTTAATACCCCGGCCATTGAGACTGAGTGTAACAATAGTGCGAAATGACCTTAGCTGTCGAAGCACTTTAACAATACTACTACTACTACTAACAATAGTCATGAATATAAGTATTACTTGACACAATGGGGTTTTAATATCAACTGCCTAATCAGGGTATTGTGAGGAGCAGAGCCCACCCTTAGAAAGCCTTTCAAATGCTGTCAATGCTGAATGAAATTTTTGCCAATGCACATGAAATTCGACCCACTTACTGTAATGTTATATGGACGTAATCAAATATTTTTTAGTACATAAGTAAAATTAACGAAAGATAAATGTTTAGCTGATGCAAAATGTCCAGTAAATCTTTCTCTTTAGCTAACTGAGTGCAATATAATTGAGCCCTTTGCCTAAAAAAATATATGATCAGAGCTTGGTTGCCAGCATGGCAAGTCAAGCGTAAGATTGGTTTCGCTTTATGAATCAATAAAGGAGAATTTTAATTTTAAGTTTATGAAAGTTGTAACAACTTGTTAACTCATCCTTAAAAATAGTAAATTAAGTGTCTATAATAGTAGTTGCTTTACAGCTAGCTTTTAAACTTTCTTCCTTACCAAAATTTTCAACTTTTCTTTAAGGAAGTCATCCTCTTTTGTGGTAAATTCTACTTTGGCTGTCTCAATGGTGGTTCAAACCACAGACCCTTAGCCACTTCTCTCAAAGATAGCATTCATACAATCATACGAACGTTGCATATCCAGAGGTTTTGTGTGAACATAGGATATCAATAGCAAATACATTTATTGATTAATCAATCCATTACAAAAGGTGTTCATTATATATGTATACAGTTTATTTAGCTTTTATAAATCTATTTTGTTAATTATTGGTTCCCTACGATAACGCAGGAGCAATAGAAATGCCATTCCGGTATGTATAATTTTTCGGTTATTGCAAATGAATACAAATTGAAGTTAATAGTTAAAAATGTCGAGAAATTTGTAATTATCTAGAAAATATAAGCAAATAATTAACAAAAAATGCTATTAAAGTATTTATAGGCAGGCTTCGTATTCGGAGATCACGTTCCTAAAAAGTCTACGAAAGACAAAATCGCGAAAGAGAGGTAATCAGAGAGGTAGAAAATACAAGGTTAGGTCCTAATTATAATGGAAGTGGACGGAGATGAATTTTCGTTATAACTGTGATATGAATCTTAATAAAGATCGATAAATTATCAAGAT
The DNA here is from genome assembly GCA_000376725.2 of Ladona fulva. NCBI lineage: Eukaryota > Metazoa > Arthropoda > Insecta > Odonata > Libellulidae > Ladona > Ladona fulva. The sequence goes on along the minus strand of KZ308684.1, from coordinate 1,549,047 downwards.
GAATCAGGAAACTGAGATTTTATGCGGTATCTGTCACGAAAGAGTGATTACGTAGAAGATTTTGTCTGCGTTGTAAGGCCAGCAAATCTTTTTTAACTTCTCTGTATTTCTCTGCTGTACGATAATATTTTATCTACTTATGTTTGTCCCATTTATTTATTTATTCAATTCTTACGGGATGATACCTTTTACATTAATAAAATACACATAATTACACAGTATTGAAAGAAATAGAGGTTGTATAAAGGATAATAATGCCAGAAAAAATGTATAGAAAATACAAAAATTAACACAAAGATAAAAATATTCACGAAGAAATTTTGAATATAGAAACATAAGAAAGGATACATATATAAATAATTATAACGGCCCGCTTATGCGACGAATCCATTTCCATTACATAAATACAACAGAAGGAATCACAGAAGGGAAAATGAAAAAAATTATGAAAAATCTAAACAATACAATAGAAACACACAGACATTAATATGCTCAAAGAAATTTCAATATAAATCATAAAATATATTAAATGTAATTAATTGTAACCCTCATAACATAACAATTAGTTATACTCGGCCCTCTATTGACATCCTCTAATGTTCCTGCGTTCGTCCGAAGAGGCATGCAAATGTTTATTATTAGTGTAACGTAGTCATTCTCAGTACAACTAACAAGAACAGCAAGTGGCATTTTGTGACCCACAAAGCCGCGAAAGGAGAGGCCTGCCTACGGAAGAATGGGCTACTTTATATCTTGCAGATATTCCATAAAGGAAGGGACTCCTTCGAAGGAAGGTGTACAGAGCCCTGGAAAAAGATCCTTTCTTCGCTTTCTTCTGTTATTCTCGACGAGAACCGTGGTGGAAAGAATACAGAATCTCTAAGGAGTTACTGCTGCTCCAGAGCTCTTTCGGTCTGCTTGCTGCGGAATGCGCTGGACATCTTGCTCGATTTATACGGTTAAAGATATTTCATGATACTTACTGGAAAAGTATACTGATTAAAATACGGGTTTAAGCTCAAATTTTGTCCGAGGAGATTTTGGCATTACTCATTGCCGAGAATCACTACAACGAAAATGATCCATTTTTATATGTTTTCTAAATTGTTTCCATTATTTAACCGGAGAAGCAAATTGGGCATAACTATATCTTTCAAGCGTCGAATAGTGAAAACAAATACTTTATCGATGTATTCATCATGACGATTTTAATGCCAACTGCCTGCAAACGGATTTTCAAGCGTGATATTCAATAACCTCAAATAATTCAAAAGATAAACTACATTCTTCTATACATATACAGAATCACCGTCAAAATTAAAAATCACATATTGATCAGATTTTTTAACCACATTGAACTAATTCCCATGTTAAGATTAAAATGGTACGTGGATCAGACATTTATATGGCTGAGTAATTGTAATAACGATGAGAATAGTTTGACCGTATTTACCAAATATAACACGATCCTATATTCTCAGCTCTTAGGAGCTGAACTTAGGATAATCATTTTCAGTTTTCAAGGAAATTCAAGAATTTACGAAACAGCATGAAAATGGAAAAAAATGCCAAATAAACTTTTAATTGCAATTTAAGGTAAATAACCATCTAGATTATGCACAATAATGCTTCGAAATTGAATGTGAAATTTGCATAGTGTGCACTCCTACAATACTTTATTCAAAAATTTTAATTACTTAATTTTAGTTAGGTGATGATATTGATTCGAAGGAAATTGATATTAGTGCTCTATTTCATCTTAAAAGGAATCACGTAATATTAGAGAAACTGTGGTAAAAATAGGACTTAAAAAAAACCAACGTTTCATGTTGTCGATTTCAAGATTGTAAATGCATGTCTACCCGTCTACGCATTCCAATCACTTTCATAATGTTCACTCCCACTTGAAGATTCTGTTTCTTCTCCATCATCATCTAGGAATCAACTGTCAAAATACCCCGTAACCTCAATTAATCTTATCTATTCAAGGTCCTCTTTTCCGATTTTTATCTAACCAATCATTATTTCTTCACTCACCTATCAAATTCCATTACGCTCGAGCAGTCTTACTCGAAGTCATCTCTTTTGGAAGATTATTTCTTTTTAAAATAAAAAAGAAGGTAGTTTTCTTCCTTCAGCAAGTAAAGCTTTCATTATCATAATTTTTACTATCCGTTTTCTTACGATAGCTAATTTGCTCGTTAACGGAAGCATTCCTTGGTAAATGGAAATATACCGACGTTTCATCGAGTTTATATAATAAGAATGCCTACTGTAAGACCGTATCTATTAGACGGTACGTAAAAAATAATTTCTCCGACTCAATTAAAAAGTATTCTTATTTTCGCGAAAAATATTTAATATATTTTTTTAATTACGTAATTTATTTAACGTATTAACTTTTTACCCCACACATTTCCGAGGCAAAATTTGGAAAGAAACCTCTCTTATAATCGGAAAATACAGTATATTTCTTTTTATGGTAATTTGTGTTTATCTTATGACTTTAAAAAAAATTTCATGTCAATTACCAGTATCGTGAAAGAAAGTCACAGATCATTAACTTTATGTTACCCGCCGCCCTCCATCTATCGAAGCTCAACTGCCGGCCGGAGAACGCGCAGCGATTATTACTAGCCAGACGAAATATTGATATGTTGTGATACCGCAATGATGTTATTTATGATGGAAGTTCTCCTAATAATGGTTACTACACGTTACTAAAAAATCCCGGTAAAATTTGATGAGATATAGAAACTGTCAATTCCATTAAGCAGCAAAAATTTAACGATCAAGTGTCAGAAAGGTATATAAAAATAACAGCCTAAGTTTGGATATTTTTTTTTTGAGTCGTTAAGAAAAATTGTTTTATACCGTCAACATATTTTTCGTTTCCTTAATACTCCACATAATTGGGGTTGAATGAAAATCACTCGTGTTCAGTGTATATTTCTTATCCAGGATACTTTTGGAGAGAGAGATAGGATAAAGCCAAAGCTTTTACTGATGTAAATATGATATTCAATAAAAGAACTTCATCTAAAAATCATTTTTATTCAGATTACATTTTATTTATATTCGATAGATACCATATCTGTGAAAGATAAAACATGAAAATACAGATATCTAAGGACATTTTCTGAAATTAAAATCTGATCAGTCAGAACTATTACAAGATTTGTACAGACAGAGAAAGTTGAAGAATAGGAATTTTTTAAATAATGAAGATGATCATTGAAGGCGTAAGTGGCCGTATAACAGAGTGTAAACAATGATTATTTTAATATACCTGTGAGAGATCTAAAACTATGACTATCAGTAAGTACAGAATAAACAGTGATCATACTACATGTTGCCGGTAAGACTTCAAGATTGATCATTCATTCTCTAGCAATACCTTCGAAGGTCACCAAACACAACTTGTGAATGAGACAGCAAGGTACAAGGACGGACAATGGAAAGAAAGACTTGCAGACCTACAGTGAATTTTTGGAGAGCGTACATGAATGAAATAAAGCAAATAGCTTCCATCTAAGCCAGAGTGCTGCATGGAAGCACAGCTGGCATTCAATGGAGAACAGAGTACCTCATCTTAAATCAACATTGCAATCATCAGTTCTGCTGAACAGAACAAATACACAATCATTTCTCAAGGGCAAAAATACATTGACCCCTTGAGAATTTTAGCTATTTACAGTGTTAAAAATATCCATAAAAATAGCAATTCTTTGAAAAATATAATTACCACAACCCTGAATTTAGTTAAGCATCTTACCTCAGACTTAAATGTAATGAACACTACATCATCGAGAGCATTGCTTGAATGCCTGATTCTTTTCTTTGAGATGGTGATTGTAATGCTGCACTTTATGCAACTTTCACAATTTATGCAACATAAGAGCCCGATGGTGTAGTTAAAACTGGGCTTGAAATTAAACAGGAAAGATATGACGTGTTGTTTTTAATGCCAGTGCTTCCCAACCTTTTTCCTCCACGGCACGACTGAAAACCCATGGCACGGTACTCATCATTTGCATTAGCTTGGCAAACACTCAGGTGGGCCATTTCTGTTTAGAAAGCGCTTACTGAGGGGGAGCCATGCACCAACAGCATTCACACTATGATGCATGACAGACAATTACCCATCAAATGTTACCCTCTCCTCCACTTTTCCCCCTCAACTGTCATTAGCCAAGTTAGCACAAAAGAGGAATACACCTTCTGTTTGCTTGAGCCATTAAAAATTTAGACTGATAAGAAGAGAAAAACGTGAATAGTGAAAATTTTAAATCTCTTATCAATAAATCTCATTAAATAATAAAATATCTCCAAAAATAAAGCATATGTGTGAAGAATTAAAAACATATGACACAGTAAGAGCTTATGGCAAATTTGCACATAGCAGAGAACCAGCTGGGAAGCACTGTTCTCTACAAACCACAGTTACCACTCAAAAGTAAAATTTGAAGTTTAGGATGCAAGATCTCCTTCAACAAACATGTTCCATTAATTTAGTTTTTATTAGTGATAGGAGTTAATTATATGTAACCATTGGTATTCAGCCCATCAAAGGAAAACTATAATCCACGTTAAATATTGCGAGACATTTACACTAGGTCACAGAAATTTTTTGATGAGACAAAGAATTTTATAAACATACAATTTTTGGGACAAAGCATAGGTGACTGAAATGTCAGTCATGAGAAAATATTGAGTTTCTTTCTTGTATGAAGTTCTTTCAGTTTTACCCTGTTGCATTGGAAAGAGTTACGGTGATAAAAAATGTAATAAATGGATGGTTTACCTCTCCCCTGCTGCACAGAGAAACTGTCATTTCAACTAACTTAAACCACTTCAAAATTGCACATTTTCCCCGACAACAGATTTTCTGGTAAAGAATTAAATTTCCAACGTAAAAATAACTGGAATTTGACAGCATAATTTTTCTCTAAGCGATCAACCAATATTTCTCATAGGGGAAAGAGAAAGTTATGCAGAGAAAAATGTTTTGAATTAACTCTAATCGAATAAAAGATTTTATTATATTGGCTTAATGAGAAGACAAACTGATTCCAGTATATCTTTTTATAATAGAAGAGATTGGTGAGAAAAGCACAGAATTCCCTTTTTTTTTTCAAGAATAGAAAACTTTTCAAAACAACAAATAGTATAGGAATGTTTTCTAAGACTATATTGCTATCAACTGAGAAATAAATAACCTGAGTATCTTTCAGGCATTGACCTGGGTGAGAGAAGCATCATTATATCATAGCTGCAAAAATAACAGAAAATAAAATTAAAGCATGAAGGATATTAAATATAAGGAAACTGCATACAATTTAAGAACAAATTAAACAAAATACCTTTGGGTAATAGCCTCAGTATCTCTGAATTAGCACCATAATGGAAGCGTTTCTAAGTATAAAAGCATAACACACAACTATTCAAGTCATAATATGAGTAATCCATTGACACTAAGAAGGAACTTTTATTCCCCTCAAACACCAACAACTCAGAACTCTCCTTAAACAACAGATCAATTATGAAACAGTTTGTAAAATTTTGCTTCATTTCTAGCTGTACTTGTCAATTTTTTTAACTACCTTATTTTGCATCTCTAACATGAATCAATAGAGTTATAAATTGAAGCAGTTCATGAAGATTATCTTTAACATCACAGAATTCTAACATCTGGGCACCATCCACAAAATCCTGGCACGAGCAACTGAGAAAAGTTCAATCAAGATCTAATAAGAGCTGACAGAAATAACGATTAAGTTCTCTAGAATAAAAATTATTGTTGAAAAATGCCAATAATGCCTGAATGAAAGTTGTAACCATTGGTAGATGAGAGTTAATCCTCAACGCAAGTCTTTAGTTGAAGTTATCTTGTAATTATGTTATACTGCCTCTGCTGCTATTCCTGATTTTTGAAGTGTATGAACGATGGTTTAGAAAATTAAACATTTTCAATGCAACTTCTAAGCAGAAACTAAAAAAAGCATTTGACAAATTGGGGAAATTTTCATGTAATCCTTCAGAATAGAAAGCAATTAGCATTAAGGTTAAGGGACAACAAATTCAAATAATACCACTATAATCTTATTACTGCAAGTTTCTGTCAGGAGGTATATGCTTCCAGAGCGTAGATACTTGGGAATACAAACTGAAGTTTTCTGACATAAAACTATAAAAGATAAGGTAATTATTGTGAGATCTTTTTGGGTAAATCTGAATTGACAACAGAAATATTCAACAAGTCAACTAATTCTCATAGACAAGAGCACCTGAATGTTTAAAAAGAATGCAGATATATTGGCCTTTAGCTAGTTTTTCCGCATACCCGAAAGGCTGATATATTTGCCTGCATCCTGCGTAAGGGTTAATTACAAAATTGCAACTATTTCTTCCTGGTACAAAGAATTTCATATCATAAGTTACAAACAACAAAGATTAGATTGATGTGATGGGACATGGTCAAGAAATGCAGCTACAGGGCTTTCTTAAGAACATGGTCCATTGGTAGGGCCCTGCAAGCCCCACAATTTATCTCAAGAATTTTACTCACAAACATACTGTAGTGTGCGAAGATTTATCCAAATTCAGGAAAACATTGCATTCAGGCATATTTGGTAAATATAATTTTGTCAGGAGGTAGAATCTTTCCAAGTTCAGACTTGACTGGATGACATTCATTGGAATACGTTTTGTAATTCATCCAACAGGTGAACAATTAAAAATTTCCATTAGAAACTCTAAAAGGTCATATACCAATGGTTTTAAAATTACACAAAGAGATGACTTGTAACCAAGTTAGCTGCGCTTAACACAAATCAAACGTTTAACAAATCAGTTTCTTAACATTTCAAATTATCACAGTAGATTTGAAATATTAAAGCATAAGGAACTGCAATTTTGCAAGTAGAACATAGAACCAATCATGGGTTAAAGAGGAAACATGCATGTTGATAACTGACCCCTGCCAATAAATGAAAAATGTTTCTTTTGACTATGTACACAAGCATCAAACATCTCACATCCTATTTTTTTTTTCATCAACATCGAGTTGATTCATCAGATTTAGTTTGTTAAGATGGAAACATATGTGGATCATTATTAACTTTAAACAACATAAGTTACAACTAGTTGAAGATTGAAGAGTTAAGTCTCTACAATAAAAATAGATTCTAACATCTGAGCACAACATAAGTTAATACTAGTTGAAGATTGAAGAGTTGCACATTAACACTTTGACTTCCAGTAACACCAATGTGGCGCCATAAACTTATGGACTTCAAATTTTAGCAGATGGCAAAGCGTTAAGATAAAAATTCAACCAGCTATCTAAAAGAAATTCTCTTATATAAACACAGAATTTCATCTTCCTCATAAGAACAATCAATAGTTACTCGTAAGTTGGCACAACAGGCTCTTAAAAGAAAAACTATCAAAACATAGTAAACTTTATCTAAAACTTAGCGTGAATAAAGTTAATGACTGCAATAAACATACATGCAGTTGTACAACCATCATAGGAACTACATTTTACTAATGAAACAAATATCCTTGGTCAAAATCTCAAAACTTATACTAAATAGTTGAGAAATCAATGAGAGAATTCGAGACTACAATCAGGTACCACTCTAATTAATTTCTATTGAGGAAAGGAACTTAAACACTTATTCACTGGCACTACAACACACATTTAAACCTCCAAAAATCAACAATAAATTCCAACTTAATACACATCTAGTCCTTTCTTGACACATGCTGCATCATAATACTTCCTATTAAATGTACAGTAAAATACAAGTGTAAAATAACATAAATATTTACCATAATTTACAAGAAAGACCCAAATAATTTTTAATGAAACATTAACAGGGGTGGACAAATTTTTTGCAATACTAAAAGTAGATAGAGCAGATATGTAATTTAAAATGTCAATTGCTCAATAATTCTTTCTAATATTCTCATAATGTACTATACCCAAAATATTTGGTAATTTAATCACCAGTCATTTAGTTTAACTTAACATCCATTGATTCTTTCATTAGTCATGGAAATTCAATAAAGTGAGTTTGAGATTGGTGAGAAAAGCACAGAATTCCCTTTTTTTTTTCAAGAATAGAAAACTTTTCAAAACAACAAATAGTATAGGAATGTTTTCTAAGACTAGAGAATTGCTATCAACTGAGAAATAAATAACCTGAGTATCTTTCAGGCATTGACCTGGGTGAGAGAAGCATGGTATCATTTTCTTCAAGAATAAGAAACTTTTTAAAACGTCAAATATTATAGGAATGTTTTCTAGGACTAGAGAGTAGGAATAGACTGACAAATAAATATCCTAAGTAACTTTCAGGCTTTGACCTGCTGAACTCAAACGCAGATTTTTTCCAAGCTATACATACATAAATGCATAAAGTTAAAGAAGGATCACTTCTGGAATATAAAAATCACTACCATTACCCATGGCGTAGCCAAGGGGATTTTGGGTTTTAAAACCTTTTCCCAGAGCCAAAAAGGATTTTATAATGGTTATAGGAGGTAAATTTTAATTGTTTAAATATTTAGTTACACACGCCACTGGTGACTCACAGGGATTATATCCAAATATAAATTAGATTCCATATTTGTTAAGTTTAGGGCAGAAGTTTTCCAGTCCAAGGAATGTACCCAATTTAGCATTTACTCCCTGCTTCAGAATTCCCCAGAGAAAAATCCTGGCTATGCCCCAGGATTACATTCTTTCAAAATACTCATTACTAACGGAATGTTAGACTTATGGGAAATGTTATTCTGACAAAGCCAATAAATATTTCCTAATTTGATGTACCTATGTATGTAAATATACTTCATGTAAATATAAAACTGGAATTAACAATTTTCTGATGCAGTGCTTACCAACTTTTCCTTCTCCTTGGCATATATATATTTACCCAATGTCTGCAGTATACCAAACCACATGATTGTTGGTTTGAGTCAAAATTCAAACTGAAATGGGAGCATGTACTGAGTGAGGAATAAGATATTTTGGTACTTCATCACAAGCTATTATAAAATGATGATAAAATCTTGCAAAACAGAATGAACGTATGATATAAAATTCAAATAATGTTATCCTCAATCATCATATGGCACCCTAAGTCATGGCATACCACTGATCTGCAACAAACCTTTTCGAAAGTTCTTTCCTGACTGATTAACAGATAAAATAACTGATATGTTAAGTTGGTTAGAAGTTAAAAGCAGTTGGAAATGCCTTGAAGTATTGATACAAATGGTAAGTCATAAATGAGAATAATAACTGCTTTGGATTACAGATTAACTTTAAGTGTCAAGAAAGGGACTAGACGTATAAAGTAAGAGGTTAAAAACCTTTTGCCATAGCACAGTACAGTAAAACAAGTTTAATTCAAATCTCTTCAACCAAGCATGAAGAACTTGGCACGTTTTGGACTAAAAATCCCTTCAACAACTTTGCAAAATTGGCAATGCTCCATGTTTTAACTAAAAATAATCAATGGCCACATTATTCATAAAACATTCATAGACATTTACACAGATATCACAGTAATTATGGCTAGCTGTCCTGAAAAAGGAGCAAAGCTGAAAAGAATTTTTTCAAATTAATCTGAAATATTAACTCATGGTAAATTCACAGAAATTCACCTCAAATTTGAAGTGAAAGCTAGCAAGCATTTTGAATGGTTAGCAAACGTGCTTCAATTCACCTTAAAATATCCGAAGAGATACTTGACCTTTAATTACCAAATCTCTTATCTTTTGGCATTATAATCTCTTATCTTTTGATACAATAGAATATTAAGTTATCATTGGTTCTTGCACACTTCATAAGAAATGCTTAAAATGAAAATTATTATTCTCATACAAAACTCTTACTTCCGTAGAAAAACCACAGAACATCAGTGTTAATTATACTTTCATCAGCCTTGATTTGAAGTAAACTGGCTTTACTGTGTGATTTCCATTGGAAAATGGTACATCAATACCATTAAATACCAAAAATTTGATTCAAATTAAACCTCCTACCTTTATCTCATAAGTAAAACAAAAAATGTGTTCATCTTTGTAAGAAATTTTGAAACACTTTTAAACCAGCGGACAGCAATGCTCTCACCAATTACTTGATCGCTAAAGTTAGTCAGTGGTTAGTTTCCCAAGACCAGCTTGGTTAACTCAATCCAACTTCTTCCCTAACTACCTAATCATTTGTGATCTAATTGTTTTCTCTCATACTGACAGTGAAACGGACAAGCATTTCTACAACATTTATGCCAACCAACCGACAGTTATGACCTTGGTAGCTGTTAATGATCCACAAGGCTGTAAAGTATTAAAAGGCTCATGCAATCTCCAACACCTCCCCATCAACCCCCAGCAGCAAACCCAGTAAACCTGAGGTTAGCTGCTAACAATACCAACAATTCCCGTCAGCTTCCGTCGCTCGCATTGCTGAAATTACTGTTGCATTCCTCGAAATCTGGTTGTGTTGGAAAAGAAAGACGTCTTCCTGAATAAGGCGGCGGCTGGTGTTTTTCTTCCGTCCAGTTGGCTGATGCCGGCAGCAGTCGCAAAATATCTGTCACCTTATCCAAAACAAAATCAGGTTTGGGGTGGTTATTTAAGCCCAGTCCTGGACATTTTGGAGGTGTTACCCATACTGTAGCAGCTAAGGCAGCTTCCTTCCCACCAAGAATGTCCGTTTCAAGCTTGTCACCAACCATGAGACATGCTGATGGGGGGACGTGGAGCAGGCGACAGGCTTCGAGGAATATCTCCTCGCTTGGTTTCTCCCACGGAAGATCACCAGAGACGAGGATGACATCGAAGAACCTTGCAAGGTCCAAGCGGTTGACTTTCTCCCACTGGGCTCGGGAGGGTCCATTGGTGATGAGACCCAGATGAAAATGACGACGGCGGAGGAGTCTAAGTAGAGTTTTCACCTCACTGGTAAGAGCCAAACATTCATAGCGTAGCTGTAACCACTGCTGGCAGACTTCAGCTGAAAGTTTCAACAGAAAATGGTGTATTATGCATCACTGTATAGCTCAAAAAGGATATTTAAGAGTAGGTTGGTCACAAAGAAAATTTAATACCTGAGACTTATTTATAGGAGACATTGATCAAAATCAGAATATAACACGGATTACCAATACCATGATTACTGGCCACTGTTTGGATAGCCATAACATAAAAAAGGCCATAACTTGTATCTTCCTTGGGTTTCTCTAGCTGCAACTACATTCACTAGATCTGATGGTGCTGTATCACCAGGAAATCAGGTACTGCATGAAACTTGATTAAAATCATAGTTGCCTCATTGATGTGGTATTTTATAATTAAATTAAGATTTTTCAACTTAATTGATTTGGAATTTAGTGATAAAGATCTACCTTGAAATATTTGGGTCAGTAGTCATATCATGAGGAAGACATTTTTAAAGAAAAATTTCCATAAAAAATGAATTACTATGTAAAGTATAGTATTGTTAAAAGTGCTTCGACAGCTTAGGTCATTTCGCACGTAGGCCCCCACCGGGAATCGAACCCGGGACCGCTTTCTGAATTACTATGGTTCTTCTAAGAATTATAACATATATTAAAGATAAAGTTTAATGATTTCAGAGATACATGGTTATTATCTCATCTAGAGCTGTTTTCTCCTTATCAATACCTTCACTGAGGCGTGAAATGCTCTCCACTATGACAAAAGTTAAATATGATTATGAAAATATTACCTCCACTATTTCTTTTGACACTTTATTTAAGTGAAAAATCTCTGAAAAATCCAAGCTCACTAGTGCAGTATATAACCAATGAATCTAAAGCCTGACAGCATTTTATGCAGGCTTAACTTGAGCAAGTTCTGCTTTAAGAGGTTGGTTTGCAAAGGTTATAACATCGTAAGCCATAATAATTATGATCATTAATCACAGAAACATCATTTTAAAAGAAGTAAAGAAAAACTATGCCTATTAATAACATAATTATTGACAAATAAATGCCCATGAATATACATATAAAATCTTTAAATTGGCAGATATATGTAAGAATTTCTCTCAAAAATGTAAAATAATAGCAGAGAATTTCCACCAAATTTCAGTCTTTCAGAATTATAACACAAAGCAATTAATATTCATAAGTTCGTATTTTCAGGAGTTTACTGATAAGTTGTAAATTTTCTGCTTTACCTATATCTCTCAGAACTTAGCAACTGAAAAAGACATCTTGTCTAGACTTTTCTTTGCTGGACCAGATAAAGCTGAGCGACAGCACTGTTTTATTAAAAAACTTTTTCCAGCTGCTTACCACAATTACCCAAGACCCTACTGCCAACTACATTCCTCTGTAAAAAGACACAATCTGCCCAATTGTAACCAGTAACTCTTTTAACCATTTCGCAGGAAAATTCTCTCTGTTAGTTGGACTTGGAAAAAAGCATACTTTCTAAGTATTACTTTGTATGCGTGTATGCTAATAATGGCGAGAGTATTTTCTCCAAGGATAGTGATTTAATATTATAATTCACTTTTTTATTTCCTTAAATTATAACCTATATACAGTACATCCACATGCTGGGCAAAACAATACAATGTACAAATTGAATTTAGATAAAAGAAAGCATCTAAACAAGCTCAATATGCCTGACAGCTTAACTGAGATTTATTTATGGAAGTAGAAATGGTCAAAGAGTAGAAATTCCTATGCTACCAGCTACTTATGGTGCGACTGAATTTTAAACTACTCTCTTCTGTGAAATATCTCGGATGCATTAGGAAGTCCCCATCTCACCTAAACCTTCTTTCTTAGCCATTTAATTCCAGTCCATCAGCCTTGACAAATCATGCCAAAACCATTTTTTACTGTATTCCCTCTCCTCCTGTGATTCTGATGAATGCTGTAGCCCTCACAATCTCCTAATCTAAATGCCTCTGGATATTTCATGGAACTAATAATAAACTAAATCCTGTAATAAAATAATGAACATTTTTAAATTATCTTCAAAGATCACTTGGCCCATACTAAGACTTAAAATCTGTCAACTAAGAGCCTAATTGTCATATTTGAGGGAAAAATTTTCTGGAAAGACCAATGCATAAACCCCACCAGCGATATACAAGAGTTAACCATTAAAGTTCTATCAATTTCTTAAAATGATCTCAGTCTCTTGAAATTTACAGATTTTTAATCTGATACCAACTGGGATGAAAAATCAATTCTTAAGAATGATTCAGTTAAATTTTCCCACTTTTTAGCCATTGTGTATTGCTAACAGATAAAAAGAATGAAGCCAAAGATTGTTCTTGCACTAACTTATTAGCTTATCTAGCAAAGTGATGCCTGATACCTGCTATCTACTTGGATTATATAATGTTTGAATTTACTCAACAAGTTGAAATTTTTATTTCCTTTCTTCAAACCATATCATCCTATATCAAGAAGCATCTTTGTAACATATACAGAGTAATCCTGTTGATTTTAAACTTAATGCACAGCCTTTTCTATACGCCTATTCTACATTTCAATTACAATACTTTGAAGCAAGATTTCGTTATTTGAATGCACACTCTAGATGGGGATCAAATTAGAGGAAAGAAAGATTTCCATGCCCCTTTTCTCTACTTCTCTAATAGTTTGCATGGCAGCCTTAAGTTTCTTGAGTGCTCATAATAAAGTGTTTTCCACTTTTTCTCAAACTTTTTTCACTTTGTGCGTATTTCCAATTCCATGTATAATAATATTTCTAAATTCTTCATTAGGGAAATTATAGTTCTTATAAGATAATTAGCCAATTCTGCAATCTTTGTGAATGATATAGGCATTTTCCATATATCTGCCAATTGTTACATATCTAAAAAATTTAAACATTAAAATATAGTATACAATACATGCCAGCATATCAGTCAAGATTTAAGACCATAAATAATCTCTCCAAAATAAAGAGCAAACTTATGCAAGTTCATCATAAGGAATGAACCTCAACCACAGGGTGGCAAAGAACAAACCGATTCTCTACTTTTTACTTCTTAAAATCTGCAGTGAGCAGTAAGCACATTATCAAAAGATTTTATGGAAAATAAGTTTTTAAGCATAATAAAAACCACAACAAAGCAATAGCTACCTTACTTTATTCTAATCTGACAAATATGTTTTAACCTAAAATTATAACTTGGAATTTAAGCTACTGGCATATAAGCTAGATTAACTTATACAGTGGCATGTACCATAATAAAAGAGAACTTTTCTAGGTAATAATCTACAATGTTAGGAAATGAGAACTTGTCAGGGGCAGATCCAGGAAATTCCCAAGAGAGAGGATTTTATGCAATCTGCATTTGATTAAATATTTTGAGTAAGGTATCTTCCTAAATTTCAACAATTTACTTCATTTTATACAGAACATCCACATATGATGTATGCAACTTTTTAACTAAAAAAAATGAAGACTGAACTGCCAATTATGTAACAATTAAATATCATGATTAACTTTGTAAAGATGGTACCTTCAGTGTGTGACGAAGCTTTTTCTTATAAACAATAATGGTGCTACCACAATTAAGCAGATGAAATTGGGTGATTGAGCAATGATCCTGTGCAAAATAGATGGATCACAAATGGAGGTCACGATGAACAGAATTTTCACATGACATTTTGTTTAATATTGCAAAGAATTAGCTTGTAACTGCTGTTCCTTCTGAATAGAGACTGAGAAAGTATACATCTCTTGTGGACACCCTGTGCAGTTATTTAAGAATCAAACAAACAGACTTTATGACTCAAATGAACATTAACAATGAAGTTTCATAGTGGCAGAGGTCATTCCACCACTAGGTCAAAGAAAAACTAAGAACTATCCCTATAAGGATCCGCCCCTGAAATATATCCACGTGAAAAAGACCTCACCAGCAATGGACTTATATTTTTCTCCAAGAGACTGAGCCCACAGCAAACGTCTCCACTCATTAAGGGACATTTCAGGATTCTCCGTGCAGAGTCGGAAGTTCTCCAGAAATGTTAGGGTTGCCTCGACGGCAAATTGATGAGGCATTCCATAGTCCTCATGGAGTATATCCACAAGCTGCAATAACCACAACCTTCCATTTTTACACTTATTCCGTGAAAGAAATTGTTGAAAAATAACTTTTATTCAAAAAAATGGCAATCAATTTTCTACATAGCAAACCTTGGTCCAAATCAAATTTCTACACTTGAAGCTGACTCCTTTTACATGAGATCTTTGATCAGAAAAAATTATCAAATTAATATCAAAACAATCTATGAATCAACATGAACAATTTTGAATTACACCTAAATGAATAAGCAATATTAAATTACTTATTATACTAACAAAGTTTTCCTATGGAAAATATGATAATTTTGTTTAATTCTTTCCAATTCAAGACAATTCAATACTATAATTTTTCTCCCTTTCTAACAACTTTCAATGAGTGATGAGTAAATGTTGTTGTGGTATAAAATACAAAGTTTTTATTTGTGTTTTAATCATGTACAGTTCAACATCAATCACATTTTTCATACAAATCTGATAAATTTTAAAATGTTATAACAACATCAACATTCTTTCAACAGTTCTTTTAGAAACTGAAATTTGATAATGCACAATAAAATACACACTGCTTAAGGCAGAACACAAAGCACCTCTTTTAAAAAACAATGCCACATCAAAAAAGAAGTCAAAAAAATACATAAGCCTTATTGCAATGTTAGGCTATGTTTGCCATGATATAAGTACAATAGGATACCTATATCGCTCTTACAAAATAGCTCATAATTCGAAAGCAGTTAAAAAAAATTTCCAGAGAAATATTACTCCCTTAGGAAAAACATCTGGAATGAAGAAGCAATAGAATTTTCAACGACAGAAACAAAATACATATAAAGCTCATAAAATCACCAAAGAGTTCCCTTGACATCCAATTTAGAAACATTTTAAAGTTGAATCACTGAATGAAAAATGTACTGTGAGTAGATAGATTAAAAAAAAACTTATTTCCTTAAATTTTGACAATTTTACAACCACAACACAAAAATCTAACTTTGGTGTTAAGATTCAACAAAGAACTGAACATAACCAGAGGAAGCATTTAGTATCCTCATAGACCAAGTAAATACGAAACAAACAAAACATTAAGGCACTAAATAAAAAACCTCCTTATTTAACTGCGAGGAAAAACTCTGCGAGAAACATTTTCACCAAGTTCCAACCATTGTACTGAGATTTTATGACTAGCATCAGTGACTACTCAGTCTTTTTGTAAAATATCATTAAAAAAAATTAAGTTCTGGGTAAATTACAAAGTTGAAGATTAACTTCATCATCTTACAACCTCTTTGGATACATATTACGTGGGATTTCACCAATTATGTAAGTCCTTAAATTAGTCAAATAGAATAAGAGTGATCTGAAATCAAGAGAGAAAGGGTAGTAGGTAACATTTGGGAGGGTGAGAATACCGATTAGGTGACGAGGTTCTATTGTAGGAGCAGTTTTGCGTAGCTGGCTTGCGTTGTTGGCGTGGGAGACCTCGCCCAGCTGCTAAAACAGGCTTCACTGCAAAAACATCAAAATATCAACGGGTCCCAAGAAAATAGCAAGCAAATTCCCAGTACTGCGTTCTTTTGTTAGATACTCAAAACCTAACTCTGCACGCAAATTGAATCCTACGTGAGAAAATAACCAACCAAGACTATTACAATCTAAAGCAGTGGCATCAGGGTAGCCAAATTAGAAAACAATTCAGGAAAAATCAAGACCAGAAGGTTAGTTTCAAAGGAAAACTCCCAGGTTGGCGAACTCTTAGAAGGGAAACCTCTTAAATGTTCTCCTGAACATCCCTACTACTCAAAGAGCTTCTTCCCAAGTTCCATCAGCCGATGTGTGCGGCATGTGGTCAGAATGTCATTCTTTTTCAGAACCTCTGCAACATCCTTGTTTGCAATCACCATCTGACAAAGAAAATCTTCATAAGCTGCCCTTACATTATGAGGAAGTGCTCCAACCCTAACTTTCCTCAACATTATTGCAGTTCCTTCCAGCCAACCTGTTTCGACAGCAAACTCAGAAATCCATGGCAATTGAGACAATAAACTACTCATAGTTTGCATTCCCAAGAACCATAACTCATGGAGTTCCATCCAGCGCTCCTTGTAGGTCATCGAAACAACTATAGAACCAGTAGAAATAGTAGTTTCACGGCCTTCATCAATAACGTAGGCATCCCAGAGGAAGCGAATTACAGACTGGACATAACGACAGATGGAAAAGTCATTCTTACGCACCCTACCTGACTTTTGCTTCAACAACATAAGACCAAGGACAGCCAAGTGACCTTGTAGTACCAAGTTTTCTGGTGCCGGCTTAGTCTCGGGGAGAGCTTCCATCACAAACTTAAGGAGCTTATCAAACAAAGCAGACTCTTCAACCAACTTGCCTTCCAATGCAATGAAATTCATGAAAATGTTACAAGCTGACACCATAGCCACCTTGGAATCTGCCATTTCTGCCAATGTTTTAGCATCTGGTCCCAAGTCGGCAGCTCTAACCTTCAATCTCTCTGACTTAGGAACTGGAGGTCGCTTGTAGTTAACAATGGACCAATGATATGATATGCACTCATACAGAACTTCATCTTGTTCTGTCATAAATAAGATAGCTCTTGCTTTTTCATCCACTGCCAAATGGCACATTGCAGGAAGAAAGAGACGCAAGACATCGACCTTGCCCCAAGAATCATCACCTTCAGGTTCGATATTACCAGACTTGGACGCCAATCTACGAGCCCTCGCAGCCCTAAACGTTTCATTAGCAACTGAAAGGATATAGGGCAACATAGCTATAACTGCATTGCGATTGGCTGTCGTTTCCTGAGCTAACCAAGCAGCAAGTACTCTAACGAGAGCACACACGAAAATCCTTTCAGTGCCACTACCACCATCTGGCAACTCTTTGGACAATTTACCAAGCAACGAAATAACTGCATTGAAAGCTCCTTTCAGAGCGGTGTACATAGACTGCTTTTCTCTCTCTTCGAGATCGATTTTACCTTCTGAAGCGACAAATGATATTGACATCTCCATGATGGTGAAACATGCCATGACAAGATCAGCATTGCCCATGATCTGTTTAAGGGATCGATCCTCCAACTGCATGCGAACCTCTACAGAACAGAGTTGTACCAGGAGCAAGAAAAACTGCTTTGGCCTCTCCTCATCTGAAAGGCACCATTCAACCCCAAGGAGTTCCACAACGATAGAGGCTAACTTCAGAGCAGGATCTCTTTGTGCTTTGCCTATCTTACTCGTCAAAATATCAGTGATACCTTTGAAAACACTACTCGGCCAAATCTCCTCGTCTGTGGTAGAATCTATGAATTCCTTAGGGCAATTAAAAAGGAGCGTGTGCAATACCAAACATATTTCAAACTTTCTCTCACCTTGTTCCGCTTTAAAATCTAAAGAAATTTTGCTTACAATTTTATGGAAAGGCTTAGGATCACTACCCCAAGCTGTAGGACCTTGACAACCTACGAGGAGGACTAATATATTAAGAGCTTCGTCACACTGAAAATTCTGCTCTACATAAAATTCAATCATTTTTGCTGCTCCACCTGCCTTTAAAAACGCTTCCTGACCTTCAGGATAACTTGAAATGTGTTTCAGACACTCATAACTCTCACTTATGACCATTAACTGCTCATCGTCGTCTGATTCTTCTGCTTTATGTATCACATCAATAAAAACCGGGATATTATTCAACATTTCTTGGTGAGTAGCGATGAGAGGTTCCGAGCAAAAACAGCTTAATATTGACAAGGCCACAGATTTATACACCAATGGTGGGCAATCAATGGGAACATCAGGTGTTAAAAGAAGTTTCTTTAAGAATGGAAAACCTATAGCTTCGAAAAGGGCTTTCTTGCTAGTGGGATTGCAATCTTTCCCTTTCACTAGTTTTGTCACCATGAACAGCGCAGCGAACTTCTCAGTATCTCCTTCAGCATTTCTGAGAACGGCTACACACTTTTTGACCGCAGCTGGTATTTCACCCATTTTGTCTGGATTCTTGGAAATTAGTCGACAAAATTTCCTAGAAGTTCAAGTGCTGGTGATAAATCAGGAAGTTGAAGAGTGGGCGCTTTCCAAGATTAATTGGCACTCGAACAATGAAGTACAATGCACCAACCTAAGCGTGTTTCACTTCGATGAACTTTAAACTGCTCTTCAAAACACACTTGCGTTGAACCATGAACTTTCACCAAATTTAACTTCAACTTGTCAACAAAATATCACACTAGTACTTCCTCCTGATGCTCAACTACTAAGCACTGGTGAACAAACCTATATTAGGTGCAAGTGAGTGACACACCCTCTAAGACAGTTTCTAATTTAGGCTTTCCTGGCTAGAGTTTCCCTTGCGCTCGTTCACCTTACCACCAAATCTATTTTAGTTGTCATGCATTTATAAATAAAAAACGAAGGCAACGAATTGCGTGCGTGCAAGCACTGGCGACGCCTATGGGGAAACGCATGCGATGAGGTTGGACAGAGAACTCGATTTACCTGTCAGTTAATGCTGATTTTAGCAACGACAGCACAAAAAATCAGTATGAAATTACACAAAATCCTTACTTTACCTTGTCACAAGCTAATTTATCCCCTTTTCGTGTCTGAATGAGAGTGTTGTCCAAGTCGAAAAAAATGGTATTCACAAAGTGGGATTTGATGCGTCTGCTACAGGATGCCATCTTCTTCTCAAAAGCTCTCTTACTTTCCATTGGTTCTCTTCTCGTTTACGGATATGACGTCAGTTTGGCGGAAAATAATTTGTGTTTCGAAAAATTCAAGCGCGGCAATCCTCTTAACGAGTATTGCCGTTCAGTCCTTGGTTGTATGAGGATACTCTTCGGTACCTGGGTTAGAAATTAAGGATATCAGGTAGAAATAATGATAAAATGAAATGATAACTATTTTAGAATGTATGAAGAAATATAGCTGGAGTACAAATTTAAGTTATTGATAGTCGCAAACAACTTAACGTATCGTATTTACTTTGGTGGGTTTCTACGAAACAGGCGGCTTTCTAGCCGGAATTTGTCAGATTTTGTTGCAACTTTCCAACAATTACAAGCATTGACTAGTGAGCAATTGGAATAAATTTGCCAAAATGACGACTTTTGCACATCCTCTACAACAACAAGAGACCGAGGAATTGATTGAAGATTGTGGTCCGCAGTTAGTTGCAAAACTAGAGGTAAAAAGGTTTTCCTATATTAAGCCAGTATTTTTTTCGTTGGATATTGTACAATATGTAATGGTTTTAGGGCCTGGGTATAAGCGCTGCTGATGTCAAGAAACTTGTTGAAGCTGGTTATCACACCGTCGAATCCGTAGCATTTACCCCAAAGAAGCACTTGCTTGCTATAAAGGGAATCAGCGAAGCTAAGGCCGATAAAATAATTGTAAGTTATCTTCAGTAAGTGAATTATTTTTTAACACAGTGATCAGTTTAATAATTATATTTAATGTGTCAGGCTTTGGCGACAACATTAGTTCCGATGGGATTTACAACGGCAACAGAATTTCATCAGAAACGGGCAGAAATCATTCAACTCACAACAGGTTCTAAGGAATTAGACAGGCTACTCGGTGGTGGAATCGAAACAGGATCCATAACAGAGTTGTTTGGAGAATTTCGGACTGGAAAAACACAGCTCTGTCACACTTTAGCAGTTACCTGTCAAGTAAGTCCTTATATACGTTATATACTTTATTGTTCCGATAAGATGATTAAGTAATGGCATCTCCTTGAAGGTTCGTTACTGATCTAGGATTAGTAGTATTAATTTATAAAATATTTCCATATGTTAATTAGCCTCATTTAATCAAGATGACAAATTTTCGGAATATGTAATTCATCCTGCCTTTGAAGTCGAAGTTCCTGATTTGTATGACAATTATTGGAACATAGAATGTTAGAAGATAAGTTTTCTGTGAAAATAGTTCTTAGCGTGGTGAAAATGCTGTTTGTTTTTTGACAGCATTTGAGGGTGATTCCGAATTTGTCGCAATTGAAAGCAAGTATCATAATTTATTTAAGGTTTAGCGTAACAAAATATAGTAAATAAAATCGTTATCTTTATAACTAACTTGTACTAATCTGGTAAGTTTTGCCTCGCCTTTTACTTATTATTATATTTTTACCTACCCAATCTTTATCGAATTGTGTCATATAGAAGTGAAAATCTCTTTTTTGATTCATTTGAAACTTGTTAAGGTTCACAATGTCCATTTTGTGTATTAAATTAACTTACTCTTTATAACTAACTTGTACTAATCTGGTAAGTTTTGCCTCGCCTTTTACTTATTATTATATTTTTACCTACCCAATCTTTATCGAATTGTGTCATATAGAAGTGAAAATCTCTTTTTTCATTCATTTGAAACTTGTTAAGGTTCACAATGTCCATTTTGTGTATTAAATTAACTTACTTCACCCATATCCTAGATTATAATGGTTGATTTTACTCCATTATTATCCCAATAAGAATAACTGTGAATCTATAAATTCTTTATTATCTACCTTTATTAAATGTTAATGAGATTACATTTGTGTATCCATCCCTATAGTTACCAATTGACCAAAGTGGTGGAGAAGGAAAATGTCTGTATATTGACACTGAAGGAACATTCAGACCTGAACGTCTTCTAGCAGTTGCTGAACGTTACAAATTGTCTGCTTCTGATGTCCTTGACAATGTGGCATATGCCCGTGCTTACAACACCGATCATCAAACTCAACTCCTCATAATGGCATGTGCTATGATGGCAGAATCAAGGTAAACCTATTCTTGGTTAAATATTTTAGAATCCCATGATGTTTGAAATAAATATCTTTGTAAGATGGCGTGCCTGAATTAGAGCTAAATATTGCAAATCTAAAGAAGTATATTAGGTTAAATATTCTGCTGTTTCAAGATGGTGTGGAAAGTGAAAAATTTTTTCTCCACTTTAAATCAATGAATTGACTGATGATTTAACATTGTCAATGCAGATTTAAGTGACTAAATGTAGCAGTTTATCCCATTCATTACCCTTCCATAGAAGATGATGCAATACCTGCCCTTATGCGGTGATGGTTTTTACACCAATTACATTTATGATACATGAATTATAACATTAGAGCATTTTTTATACTCAAGTGTGCAGCAATATTTAGCTGTTTTTTGGATTTCATCCTTTGAAACTTTTTTCCCTTGCATGACAGGGTGTCTGCTAAACTGGAAATCCTAGAAAACTCAGGAAATTTTATTCTTCTGGAAAACTCATGGGATTTAGTGGGACACCTGGGAAAATCTATATTTACACCCTTTATGAATGATCCTTTCGTGGCTTTCATTTTGGGTTGCATATTAGTTCAATGAAAGTTCCCTGAGAGGAAGAAACAAGCAAAACAAACATATAACAAACTTATTAGCAATGTTGCAAGTATTCAACGTGGGATCTTATAGAGTTGCAGTTACCACGGGTATCTAATTTCAGTCTGATCGAGAGAAACAGCCAATGGAGTGATAAGAATTTGTTTTATAATTGAAGGGTTTTGGCCATTAGTTGACATCGCAGTTTGTATGTTAATATGAAAATGGAAAAAACCATTTTTCTGATGAAATAATTCACTTTGACAAACCTAATGTTATTTGATTGTAAACCTTCGTGCCACCTCCGACCTTCCAGCTTGTCCATGTCTAGAGCCTGCTCTGGTAACTGAACACTACTGCAAGGAATCTATGAACTGTTTTTTTGCCATTTCTGGTACCTTAACATGTTGACTGCCAACAAGTATCCCTAATTATACTGATAGGCTTAAGAATTATTACCGAACACTTAAGCTAGGCCATTTAGAAATTTAAAGATGAATAAATTAAGCCAGATCTGATTAATCTCAAAAAGAATGGAAGGATATACATGTCACATTGCCTATGGCAAACACTACCAATGTCCAGTTAGCTGGACGTTAGCGGACAACTGTTAAGTGCCTAATAATCACCACGTGTAACATTTGGACAAAATTATACTTATTGGTGGATGTGGAACATCCTGGAAAACTGCAAATATTTCCCTGGAAAACTCGGGGAATTTCTTAATGGCTGGATAGTAGATACCCTGTATGAGCAACTGCTGCTTATTTCTTGTTAGAAGAGGCTTATAATTGTATTGATTCTGTTACTTATATTACTTTTTGTAGCTTTGATTTCTTAAGTATACCTTTTTTCCTGTCTTTTTCTGTAGGTATGCTCTCCTGATAGTTGACAGTGCCACAGCCCTTTACAGAACTGATTATGCAGGAAGAGGAGAATTGTCTGCACGTCAAATGCACCTTGCTAGGTTCCTTAGGCTGCTTCTTCGAATAGCTGATGAGGTATGTTTTCTTTTTATGTCCTAATACCTGTTACTTCATTGAAATCCATGTATGTACTTTTGGAAATCTCAGTTATTTTTCCAAAGGAAGATCAAAATGAGAAATAATATAGTCCTTTATATCTCACCTAAGTTTATTTCTTAGAAACTGGCAACTCAAAATCAAAACTATTATTATTGTTATTAATGTTTTATTAGCTCTGGTAGGGATGCCCATAGGAGCTGGAAGTATATTTTTGCTTTCAAAAATTGATACAACAGAACAATGTCGAAATAAAATCGATACAATGACAAAAAAATAAATAAACTCGTACATAATATATTCAAAAATTGATACAACAGAACAATGTCAAAATAAAATCAATACAATGATAAAAAAGAAAATAAACTCGTACATAATATATTCAAAAGTTTACAAAGTACACAAAGAAAACAAAGTAAGATTAATTGCAAGTAAATAAAAGATNTTTTTCTTTAAAGATTTTAACGAAGTAGAGTTCTTAATCCTATCTGGTAAAGAGTTCCAAAATTAGGAGGCTTTTATTAAGGAGCTAACACAAGTGTTGGTATGAGGAATGGAGTGAGATAATTAGGGCTGGATTGAGTGTTAACAGAAGAAATTAAACCCTTACAGGTATAGAGATCCAAGTTATATTGTGGCTGAGAATTCCTAAATAATAAATTCAAGTACGAACTAAGCATATATTTCCTTCTCACGCCTGGTTTAAACTAACTATATTAGTTCCCAGCGAAAAGAAGAATGTTTAATATCTCTGAAAAAAATTAGTGTCTGAGATACTCGTGTGTATTACGATCAGTAAATAATATCTTGGTAAATTCAAATATCACTAGCAGAGTTTCTCATTTGCTTGATTAAACCCAATTATTATTAAGCCTGATTTACCTTAATTATTTAACATAACTGATGCAAAGATTGAAGTATTAACATTAAAATATCAAATTTAAAAATTATATAAGTGTATTAGAAATAGCTAGTAGAACCACAGCTTGATTTCCTAAGGGACAAAGGAAGCTAGAAGGATGAGGAAATTTTGTTTATATACAAAAGAAAGGGAAATCTCTAATCAAAGTTTCTAATTTAAGTTATTCTCGAATAGTAACTACACAATACAATAAATTATCTCGTCATGTATTATAATAAGCAACTTAGTGAAATTACCCATCTTCCATAACAACTTATTCAGAGTAATTTCCAGTTCGGTACTGTTGATATTAGTAAGAAATGGTGCATAACACTGCATTCATCAGCTTTGGTGTGAAGGCACTTGATAATGGATGAAATTTGGAAGTTGTTCCTGATTACAAAAATATACTGCAAAATTGGCTGTAGTCTCAAGTTGAGGTTTAAAAGTTACACATCTATCACTATTTATTCCCTCAACACTGTTTTTCAAATCTTAGAAGAATGGAAGGAAGGAAGTAGATCTGACACAAAAATTAAGAGATTAATGCAATAACTTTGTTTTTGCTTAAAATGAAAACATTTATTGGTGGTCTCTTTTAAAATAGGACCCGTTTGAATATAAACACACCTGCGTACATTTCTTCCACCATTCAAAATGTTTCTATTGATCATTTTCTATCAGGCTTCCCTGGAGCTGTATTGGTCTTTTCATCTTCTTTTGTTGGAAAAGGAGCTCCTTTTAGCAATGATTTTAATTTTTGAGAAATACTGAATTTCCCTGCCTATAAGATGCACTGTGGTTTTTTGTAACATAAGCCAGTCATAAGGGAATCATAAAATGAGATTCAAATCAGAAAAATATGGAGAGTGTCCAATGATAGTGGTGATTTTACTGGTCATAAATAGCTTGACTAGTGAATCATTCTGAATGGGCAGGTTGCCCTTGTGAAAGATTCACCCATTCCATCTCAACTAATGGCGTTTCCTTGTTAGTCGCATATGCAATGCTTTCTTATAATACTGTCTGACTCCTGAGTATCCATTATGCCATAATGATTTCCTGAACATCAAAAATAACTATAAGTATTCCGTTGATATACAAATTACTTGTTCAAGCTTTCCTCACTCTTGAAGAAGGTGGTGGTATTTCATGTATGGAGTGTGACTTGGTTTCTTGATCATATGAAAAATTCGCATCTTATCAGCTGTAATAAGTCTATTTATAAAAGAACCTGAATGTTTAAGTTTCACAGAAAATTTGATGTTAATGTGTTGGTTACTTTTATTTTCCTGATGTTCTCCGAAGAGAGCTGAAAAACACATCTGCGCTGAATTACACTTCCAAGGTTCAATGCAACATGCACAATAATTAACCCCTTACCTGACGAATATTTGCATAAGTTGGACTTGGAAACAAGCATATTTTTTATTTATTAATTTGTATGCTTACACGTAATTACGAACGTAGGGAAAGTCTTTTTCCTTTGGATAGTTATTCCATATTACATTTCACGTTTTTATTACCTTAAATTTTAACCTGTTTACAGTATATCCACATGTCTGGTTAAACAATAGTGACGTTAAAATGGGACGCAGGTAAAAGAAAGAATGTTTGACTAGCTCAATATGCTTGATAGCTTAACTGAGATTTCTTACTAAGAGTAAAAAATTGTTAAAAAAAGCAGAGTTTAAACTACTCTCTTCCATGAGATATCTCTAGTACATCAGGAAAGAGGTTAACCAAGAATAATAGTTCCCTAGTAACACAAACAGTCGTTATTTCCTGTCAGACCTTGTAAACAAACTCAATGTAGGCAGTAACATCATCAAGGTGTTTGAAAGTGACGAGTTTTGAGAAAATTTAGGTATTCACTTAGTACTTGGCTAGTAGTTATCAATTATTCCTTCTAATATAAACTTTGCTAAAGAAATTTTTCCTGCAATTGAAAACATACTTAAAAGAATGAAATGATGCAACTTTAACCTGAGCCAGAAGTTGCATCTTTTAATTCTTTACATAATAGAGACCTTCCACAAAGTCATGCTAGAAAGAGTTGAACATTAACTTTGCTTTTTTATGGGCTATATTTTGAATATTTGTGTTAAACAGGGGACCATTGCAGAAATGTAGCCTCTTATTTGCAAGATATAATAATGTGTCAGGCTTTAAAATTAGGCAAATTAGATTCTCAGGCTTAAGGCAAGCGTACATGTATACTATTTCATGCGTATAGATAAGTTAACCCTTTCACTACTGTTGTGGTCTATAGACGACAGAGACTTTCCTCTGCAAGCGAACGAATGTCGTGTATAGATGACGCAGGTACAAGCTTATTCTTCAAGGAGAAGTATAGCTTCCAGATATATTTTTTGGCCCCTTTCTGGCTTTAATTGCGGGTTTCCATACCCTTCTCCGGGCAACCACATTGGTCTTAGGGCTAATGCGCAGCCCATTTCATAGCATGGGACCACGATTAAATAAATATTATTGCAATTGTTTTGCTAAAGAATTATTTGTTGCTCCTTCAGTCAATATAATTTGCTAACCCCCATTCTGCTTTAGGGGCCATAAACCTCCCCAGAGCCCCGCTGTGAAGGACCCAAAAGGGAAACTAGCATCGGCAGAGGTTCAGAAGGGCTTCGTGTCTCAGAGATATTTTTTCTGCAAAAGCCTCGGAATATGGATATGATTCTACAAGAATACCGCTGTAGTGAAAGGGTTAATAAACTTAGCTCATTGTTAGACATTGATCCCCTTTGAATGGATTACTTTAGATTTGATGCCTAATCATTTATAATGCAAGCATAAAATATAAGTTTATATCACTGTCTATCACATAAATGGCTTTATAAAGATTGAGATAAATATTGTTAGAGAGGCAATTCTTTGAATATTATTATTCATATGGAGAAATAATGTTTTCATTAAATCTCCAATTAGTTAATTTGTTTTTTTTCATTTGTTGGTGGCTTGATGATCAGTGCCATTGTTTAAGTGAATTTTGTTTCATTTCTTGCCATCCTTAATGAGAATAATTGTGAAAAGGCTGTATGTATTAATAGTAATAGATGGATTATGTTTTGCTTACCGAATTTCGACCAAGGACATTTTATTATCAAAATTACCTACTATAAACAGCAACTTATTTCAACCTTTACATATCTTAATAGGTCCTAAATCTAGATCTTGAAGCAATTGTAGTTACTTGGCTGGTGAAACACATGCAACTTATTATTTGTCTAAAATTAGGTCTCCTAAGAATAGAATAGAAATATGTTTATTGCAGGAGAGATTGGGACTATCAAATCCCCTCTTACGTGTAACCCATTTAATTTCAACCAAAAGAATGGATAGAATAGGAAAAGAAGAGAAAAAAGGAAGAAAATATTAGTGAATAAAAAATCTAAGTCAAGAGGTTAGGAAATAATTTCCACAGCACCAAAACACCCACAAGATGGAAGGTGTGAAAAACCTGCTAAACCTAATTATCAGAGATTGTTACAAAACTAGAATAAGTCCACAATATAGAAAAATACAATGGAGATGTTCCGCCAGTATCACTTGATATGTTTCGTTATCTGCCAATCCTACTCTAAGCATCTATATCTTAGCATAAAACATATAACTGAGAAAATGAAATTCATTCCCCACCTGTGGAATCTTGGGTATCTCTGCTGTTATTCCCTGTGTACAGGAATTGCTCTATTACAAAATTACACATATCACTGTATATTAACTTCCAGCAGATCATTGTTATTATCAAGGTGATTTTAATCAATAAAATCATAACTGGTTCAGCCTTCGAACATTTGCATTAGCTTCTGTGCTGTAGTTTATTCCTGTCTTCATTAGGGTTTATTTCTTTGGGAAGGATAAATAAATATTCACCGTACATTAACGATTTTGCTTTCATCAAGATGTTTCATTGAACAAACTAATAGTCAAAGTCTTTGTAGTCAAGGAGAACTTAAAGCTAGAAATACCTCAAGCTTCGACAAAATACCAAAATTTTCTTGAAGTTGGACTGTTTTATTCTCAATATTTTGGAAATAAATGACATGATTTATAATTTTGTTATGTATTACCACGTACAGGAAAAGAAAATGGATCATTCATGAAGAGAATAAGTTATTTTTTGAATTACACTTCTTTGTCACAGAAAAGCAGGGAAAACCATACTTTTAATTTTGAACAAGAAGGTTTTGGTAGACCTATGATTTCTCATCATATGAAGCTCTCCTGTCTTGTTTCGGCTGTTATTCTTTCGTCATTGTAAGCTTCCTTTGGCTTTCCCTTGCTGAATGCAGTGGTTCTTCTCATAGTTTAATTAAATAAATGTTACTAGTACTCCCCAGATAGAAATCATAGGAAACAAAAACAGTTAACATCTTTTTTAAGGAAACTTAGTAAATAATAGAGACATGGAGCTAAGTCTACTCAAATTACTTTTTTCACCTTTTAGTAGCATCAGTGTTTCCCAATATTATTATGAGGTTGTTACCTTAGAAAATAGCTTTATGCTAAAGCCTGGCTTTTATTGAAAAGAGACCACGACTGGAATGGATAAATTATCTAACAATGGCAGATTGTAATATCTGATCTAATCTAGTAGAGGAAGTATACTAGCATGTACTGGGTTTATGTTACCCTTGCATAAACTTTTACTTCTAAAAATGAATGTTCTATTGAGAGTTTTACCGATACACTGCTATATTTTGTTAGGAAATGACATGATATNCTTCAATCAGTATTACTACACAGAGAAGTCACTTGAGATTCTCTTATTGTAAGAAATCGTCGATGGCATTAAATCATGCAGAATTTGATTAAAAACTACCAATATCCTCAAAAATTGTTTTCAAAAATGGCATCCTTGACAGCTGGGGACTTCAAGTCAAGTTTATGCATTTGTTCTCTCTGTTCTCAAAAATTTTTTGGGAAAAACACAACATTATTGTGTTTAAAAATTTGACCAGAAGGGTTTTAACAAATTTTCAGAAAAGAAAAATGCTTATTTCATAATTGAATAATATCTGGTTTTAAAGCTGATAGCATTTCATTTTTTTATTTGCCTTAATTAAGAAAGTTGTAATTGCACTAATGGCAATGTCTGATGTTTATGTTTGAATGTTAATTTCTTTTACTTTTACTCAAGCACAAACATTTTATGTTTTAGTTGTATTTGAGAATGTATTTTCCTTTGATATTTTAAGTGATAACCTCAAACTGTTAGGTAATATCCACAAAGATTTGCAAGAGAGGATTTTAGGTGCCTTAACACAATGAGATGTGCACCCAGAAAAACCAAACGATATTCCGTAAAATTTATTTAAAGTGATCACTCATGGGATAATCCTAAAGAGGTCATGTTATGCAGGTGGTCACAATACAGCATTAGATTATTTGATATTAGGAGGGTTTTCCTTATTTGAAGGAATCATAAAATACTCTAAATAATTAATTTATTTGCAAAAAGATGTTTTAAGAAGTTAAGAATGTACAAGCTTATTCTTCAAGGAGAAGTATAGCTTCCAGGTATATTTTTTGGCCCCTTTCTGGCTTTAATTGCGGGTTTCCATACCCTTCTCCGGGCAACCACATTGGTCTTAGGGCTAATGCGCAGCCCATTTCATAGCATGGGACCACGATTAAATAAATATTATTGCAATTGTTTTGCTAAAGAATTATTTGTTGCTCCTTCAGTCAATATAATTTGCNAAATAGAAACTTTTGGAAATTGAATATTTTAGAAAATTTAATGAGTTATTTTTTTTAACTAGTCACTGTAGAGGAGGTATGTTTCCTTCATAGTTCTCAACATAGGTGGTTGCTGGTCTCAGTAGACCACTCTATGCATGAAATATTACTTGCAATTCATGTTACATTGACGAGGACCAATAAAAACTAGTTACATTAAACAGATGGTTAATATAAGGAAGTGGTCACATAGGCTGGTTCTGTTTTATATATTTTCCAATAGTGTTAAACTATTATCTTTTTTAAAGAACCATGAATTACAGACTAAACACAACTACCAACCTTAATTATCTCTAGTGATTACTAGGTGCTGAAGATGTTCTTAATTATCTCTCAGAATTTTACTTAATTATTGCTAGAGTATGTTCCTTTAAAATTTTGAATCTCCAGTTGTTTTATTCATGATTTTAATAATGATAGACAAGTTGCTGAATTCTGTGGTTGGCTTGCATATTTATCAGTCTTCTTAAACTTACACCTGTCCTCCTCTTGTAATAAGCAATTTAATTTCTTCTTTTTTAATATTGTTTTGTACAGATGTTTATCACAAGGAACCAATTCTTTTTTCTCAGAAGAAAAATAGATCAACTGTAACTAAGGAATTGCTAATCTAATGCGAATTCATGAGTTTTGCCTAGCTTTCTTTCTTGCACTTTTCTCCTTCAAAGTTTGAAAATTGCTGGATAGAGGCTGAAAGATGTATGGAAGATGAGTTATCACAATAAATGCTATCCCTTCCTTTTCATTGCAGTAAGAAAATACTATCCTGGATGATCCCTTCTCAGTGCAACTTTTATTTCCTCTTAGCGCTAACCTATACCCTTCCAAGAGCATAAATTCTAACTAATTCTAGTTAACTGTGGATGTACTATTTATGAAGTGCAGGTAAAATTGAATATTTCATTTCCTATTTAATATTATTGCTATTTTTTGTTAGAAAACTCAGTCATGGCAAGCAGCAGTAGTATTAGTGTGACTGCTGAAATGATGCTAGGAATGTTGGTGAAATCTAGTGAATTGGCAAGTTTTATTGAAAGTGAAGTAGGCTCTAGTGTTGTGTGATCCTTGACAAAAGACAACATAATGGACCAGCCAGTTGTTGATTGTAAAGGAAAGAGAAGATTTCTTTTAGGAGACCATGAAACATTTTTGAGGAAAACCAGAGAATTTTTCTGAAGCATGTGAACCAAAGCTGGCACAATATGGCACATTAGATATAATTGAGCGTTTTAAACAACTTTCGATAAGGAATTAAGTAAAAATGTGGTGAATTAAACTGGTAGATATGCAGAAAAACAAATACAAAGAGGGTTAGCATTTTTCAAGTCTCTCTCACATGAAGTCATGGAAACCAGTCAGATCTCAGAGAATATTAAAAGTTATTATTATTAATGAAAATATTGTTTCCTACTAATACGGCTTGTATTGCATATCACATATTTAAATGGATTTATTTTCCAGTTTGGTGTAGCTGTGGTCATCACTAACCAAGTGGTTGCCCAAGTAGATGGTGCTGCTCTATTTGCCGCAGATCCCAAGAAACCCATCGGTGGAAATATAATAGCACATGCATCAACTACCAGGTGAGTTGTCTGTTGAAAGCTTATTAATAGTACCAGTTTATCATTAAAAATACTTTCAAAAGACAACTTTCAGTGTACCCTTCTCAAATCATGTTATTGATCCTGGAAATCAAATGAGAGAAATTTTTTTGACTATTCAGTTACTGATGGCTGAATTTGGTTTAGACTTTCATGTTCAGATATTCTGGCATTCTTGTGCTGTTGGTACGCAGCAGATCACACAGTTTAAAAAGTTTCAGCTAAAACTTTGCTTGGGATTTTAGGTGCATCTCTAAATGAGCTAACCTTCCCTTATTTTACATAGTTAAATTTCAACATCTTACTGATTATATGCTACCTTTTAAATTCAAATGAACCCATGTTATACGGCTAATAATTCAGAATTTCCATAACAGCTGGACATAAAGTTGGTTTCGTCTCCGTCCATGTTTATTTCTTTACAAAAATACAGTAAAAGTAATGGACACTTCAATCAGTATTACTACACAGAGAAGTCACTTGAGATTCTCTTATTGTAAGAAATCGTCGATGGCATTAAATCATGCAGAATTTGATTAAAAACTACCAATATCCTCAAAAATTGTTTTCAAAAATGGCATCCTTGACAGCTGGGGACTTCAAGTCAAGTTTATGCATTTGTTCTCTCTGTTCTCAAAAATTTTTTGGGAAAAACACAACATTATTGTGTTTAAAAATTTGACCAGAAGGGTTTTAACAAATTTTCAGAAAAGAAAAATGCTTATTTCATAATTAAATAATATCTGGTTTTAAAGCTGATAGCATTTCATTTTTTTTCATTGAATTAATGAATAGATAAGGCTTTTAATCTCACGAAATTGTTTGGAAATTTTTTTAGCTATAAGATACAACTGCCAAGAATTTGTTAAGAAAAACTTTCTCTCAAGAGAATTTATCCATTATTTTTATCAGCTCTGGTTATGTGTTTCCCAAATTCTGTCAACAGACTAAAATGATTAAGGTCTCACCATTCACACTTCTTCCAAAAAATGGTTGCTAACTCCAAAAGGGTGTGGTGGATCATCAACTTGAAAATGGTTAAATCTATTTTACAAATCCTCAGAACTGAATTGAGTAGAGGAATATATCATTTGACGAGTTGTTCTTTGGTGATATCTAAAACATCAAATGGTTACAAATTATACCGAGTTTTTTAAAAAGCATTAATTCATTAAAACTACTATATATTAAGAATCAGTAATGAACCAAATCATTAACACTCTTTTCTAGTTGAGCATATTTGAACAGGAACTAGTAAATGAATTGCTGAAACGACATCTTCGTACAATGAAATGATAATGTTTGACTGGAGATTTTCAGCTGAGTATTGGATTACCAGATTAGCATCAGCTAGGAATAGAAATAAGTATTATGAGCATCAATATAGTTCGTCATATAGAAATTGCAAAAATGCTAGGTCATTTGATTTCCTTAAGTATGAAACATTTATGTAGTTTTAGGCTTTAGGGAAATAAATGCTTAATTAGTAACTTATTAGAATATATGTCAAAGAATCATTGCATGGATGAGAAATCTGGAATTAATTTGGTCACACAAAGTCGTACTTGTGCTGAATTTGTCAAATACAGTGTTTTTTAGTATTCTGTTATCAAATACAAGAAGCATGCATATTATATTGTACTGCTACAAATTAATGCAATATTGTTAGCCTCTGTAACCCTTGCAGAAAATCAAATCGATTTTGATTTATAGCAGATTAAAGCTTTGCAGTTACAAAGATCCACAGCTGTACTTCCCAAATCTGTATGACAATGTAATTAGTAATATATTCTGAGTACTATTTCTAGATTTTAGTAGTCTTGGTCTAAAGATGATCTTGAGCGTTAAGGTTTGCTAGAAACTCAGGGTTCTGCATGGCTTGTTGAAACAATTAGCCATTACTTTACTTTTTACCAGTCAATACACTTCAGGCGTATCTGCATTTTAGGTAGTTGAGCTACGATAATGTTTATCATCTGTCTGTTTGGAAGAAAAATATCCTGTTTAATCAATTATGCCAGAAAATGTTTTCAATGCAGAATTCTTACGCCTCTCCTTTTTAGTTGAATTGAATATGGGGACTTTGAAGTCCCTTTATTTCTAAACTCGATAGAAATTTTAATATTATCTGGTGAATATTTCTTGGTGAACTATTTTGGAAGTCCTAGAAGCCTTCATTCGTAATTAAAGTTCTTGTGTTGTGCACGAATTTGAATTGAAAATGTTTTTTGTTGATGATTACATACACAATCTCTTTGAATGTTAACTGATATATAGATAAGAAATCAATATATGAGTTAAGTCTAGTAGTAATATAAATTAGGAATGGAAGTACAGGAATTGCTCTGATAGTGTTAATATTAATTCCTGTCAAGGATTGGACAAAATAAAAAGGTTAATTGGTGTGATGAGGGTAAAGTTTGTGCCAGGATTGTTAAAATAGTTGATATTTTCATTAAGAAAGTTTCCATTTTCCCTATATAACACCTCTGAAACTTAGAAGGAATGGTTTTTTAGTGATAGTTATATTGATTGTTTGAGGTAGTGGTGGTGGGGTATTCAGGGGTAGGCATGAGGGGTATTAGTCTGCATTTCTATTAATTGAAGAAGGGGCTTTAACTCTCTGTTGATTAGTCGAAAATTTTAGAACACAACATGGTCTTAGAAATTGAACTGTTTAGTGTTCATAACATCTTGTTGATCAGTCAAACATTTCACCAAATCCTAGTTTTATTCTTAATGATTATATTAGCAAAGGTAGGGAGTACAGAGATTTAATTTTCCTTCGTTTCAGTGATTTTAACAACATTATTGTTATGGAATACTTGATTAAACCTATTATACTCATAGTAATTTGCTTTAATATTGGGTATGAGGCTATACAATTCAAAAGATAATACTTAATATAAATACAGTTGGCCATCAAAAGGGCTAACCTAACTTTTAGAGCCCTAAACATAAAAACTATGGCATGCACTGACTCCTTTTTTAAGATAACACATGGTATTGATTTTCAAATTATCATTCCTAGGTCTACCTTTCCAAATGAAACTCTAGTGACAAGGTCCTCCTTTAAGATGGTACCTAACTAGGTTTGGTGTGTTGAATAATTTTAAAAATATATGCATTGATTGTAATTATGAATTTAAAATGTACCATAATTTAATTTTTTGTTGAGACTAGAGTAATGCATTGAAAGTAATATTTAGCATAAATTCCAAATTTTGACTAAACACTGAACATGATCAAGTGTCATTATCTCTTTTATAAGAATTCTGGTAATGTGGCTATAATTAAAATTAATCTTGGTAAGCAATATTTNCTTCGGAGGGAGTATGACCATGTATGGCGTTGTTGCGACTGGGACTTAGGCGCTACGTGAAAGATTTTTACTTTTCCGAATAAAATGCTATCCTTTCGTTTGGTGGGAAGATGACCAGGGGAGGGTTAGGAACCTTTTTTCCATTCCTTTTACCTGTAAGTCGAGAAGAATAGATAATGAGGCTTTCCCAAGTAAAATTTACTGACTCCAAGTTTGCCTGCGAGGGTGGGTCGCCTAACTTTCTGAGATGTTGTTATAGCTTATTTATGTATTTTAAATTAAACTTTTGATGCAAGGAAAATGTAATTATTTAATTAAGTAATATATTACTCAGGAATCTGTTGTCATTGATTTTTTTTAAGTGATGTGATTATATCTATTTTCAGGTTGTATCTAAGGAAGGGCAGAGGAGAAACTCGAATATGCAAAATATATGATTCCCCATGTTTGCCAGAGTCAGAAGCTATGTTCGCCATCAATGCTGATGGTATTGGAGACGCTAAAGAATAGATATTTATATGAATTCTGTAATTATGAAATGAATTAATTTAGCAAAGATTTATTTAGGGGCCAATAGATTTATTTTTACTGAGTTACTTGTGATTTCAGTTATCATTCCTCTGATCTGTATAAATGTTATATTTTATGTTCCACAGCGTATTGATTTTGTGTAATAAAGATGATTGTAAATAAAGGATTTCAACAAGAAATATGAGTGTAAGTTCAATACTTTCGTCGTATGAGTGCCTAAAATGAAAGCAAAATCGTAGAAAAGTAAATATGATTCTGAGCGAAGGTCACAAGTTAACGGTATGATATCGAATGCGCTGAAGAATAATTCACTAACACCAAATATCTACAAGACGCTCGATAACTAAAGATCAATTTTTCATTAAACGGTCACATATTGTGATAAAGGTAATCCTACCGATCACAATTAGCTGAAAATACTTACCAAATTTTATTGCCATTCCAAGGGATAATTAATGAATCAATTTAGCATGAGCAATTACGTAATTTGAACTTCGCATCGAGTATTAAATACTACAATTAATTGTAAAATTCGAGCAACATAGTGAATACTAGGAAATAAAAAAGCGCGATATAATTATCGAGTAAAAACTTGGATGCTCACGAATAGGCACAAGAATTATCCGCTCCAACTGCGTAGCATTTGTGACTGCTCTCGCTACCTGGTGACGAAAGCGGTAACCTTTGCGTGACGCAAATGACGAATGAAGAAAAACGTGGCTCAATGCTGCAAGGTTCAGCTTTTACTTCCATCTAAATCTAAAAAATACTTTTACAACGATTTTTTTTATATTCTGAATGTCAATAACTTTAACAAACTTATAACGAGTAAGGTTATTATGTATGTCCATAGATGGAAATTTATCTTCCCTTTCTCCTCTTCCATTTCTCTCAATGCGATGTACAGATTGTCCGTGTTTAAATAAACTGATCTAAAATTTGTAATAAGAAAAAATCCTAATTTATACTAAATCAGTCACAAGGAAGTTTTCATGATATTCCTATTTTCATTTTTAAAGATTCGCTTTGCAGCGTATGATGCAGTTAATTCTTTAAAAGTCTCCCAAATTGATTATTGTTATTATTATTGATTGATATTCAATTGATAAGCTCATTTCTAAATCAAGTTAATGATAAAAATAAATCTAGAAATTTTATTTATTACAAGGACATGTTCAAAACTTAAAGTATATATTTAATTGTATTAAAGTTTACACAATAGGACTATTTTCAAAGAAAGAAGCTATGAAGTAAATCTAGCAATTCAGGGAGGTTTGCAGTATTTTCAACGCGAAACTCGCGCGTTATCATTTAACAAGTGGGGTATGTATCAACCTTTTAGAATTAATTTCTATACTATTGATTAGTAAGCATCGACAAATTTAGTAGAAAGGCCAATGCTCCTACGTAAATGCTAAGAAAACTCAGCAGCGTTAATTTATAGTTAAATATCGGTCACTGGAAATATAACTACCCTCAATTTCAGAGATAAAAAATTAACCTTTTGATTTTTCCGTTGTAGTTCCAACAAAACCGGAGAGGAGCGCTGACGTGCATACCACAAAACGACCTCTATATTTTTTACGGAACACCTTATAAAGATCGGCGGTGCGCTAGAGCTTTTTCGATTTTCCATCTAAAATAACGTTTCTCATATTTGCCTCCTGTTTCGATGTGGTATCAAAAATCTTTCCTGCAAACATATACTATAAACATGTTCCTCATACTTTTCCATTCAACGTTAAATTATTTAGAAGTAAAAATTAATTACGTATAGTAAGTCATTCGACGTTTCGATAAAAATTATAAAAATGGTATACTTTTTTTATTTTCATAACTCTGCGCTAAAAAACTGAGAACTAAATTAAAAAGAATATAAACTGAAATATATGTGTATTTGGACGGAAGAGAAGATCATCACGGATAAGATTACAAAAATGTAATTTTTATCGATATTGATTAATATTCTGAGAGAAAAATATCAAAAATTTAATATTTTATCAGTGATTGCGTTTAGAGTGAAAATATTACAATTATTATAATTTTTCTTTGAAGATTACGTCACATCTTGAAAATCATATTTCCTTCATTAAACCTGATTTTATAATTATGACTAGGAATTTACTTATAAAATTATACATTCAATTCAATGATGATAATGCTTAATGCTTCATCGATAACATTAAATGGATTAAATTTCCTTCCATCTAAAAATATTACATGAGAAATAGCGAACACACTAAGGTAAATTCAATTATATTAAAAGAAAGCTTAATAAATCCCCAATTTGCATTCCGCTAGGCAACTTCCTAGTAATCCACATAAAATACGCATTATGGCTTTCTCTGCAGGTTAACTGAC
Source organism: Ladona fulva (assembly GCA_000376725.2). NCBI lineage: Eukaryota > Metazoa > Arthropoda > Insecta > Odonata > Libellulidae > Ladona > Ladona fulva. The sequence continues at coordinate 1,511,087 of KZ308684.1, read as the reverse complement.
GATCGGGGCCACTGTGGCCCTTTACTCTTTCGAGGGCTCCCAGTTTCAGCCGCCCCCACTCCAGTAAGCCGAGGCCGTCCAGGCAGCGGCGTCGGCGGCGGCCCCTCCGCTTCAAAATCTCGCTCTTCCCGCCGTTTTCCTATAGCCCATCTGGCATTTTCCCCCAGCGCCCCCCGAGTCCTATAGCCCATCGTTGTTATCGTCTCACAGCTGCATAAAGTGAAACGGCGTCCCAAAGCGAGGGGGAGGGGGCGGCAAGAGGGTGGGGGGAACCCGGCAGGGAGGATAGCGTTGCCCTCCCTCTCGCCTCACCCCACGGAACCTCGCCACTCGCTCAGCCAATCCCGTTTCTCGTTCGCCTCCACCCTCCTGTCCATTACTCCGCGCCCCCCTCCTTCCTACCCCCCCCATACGACCTACCGGTTTTCTCTCTCCCTCTCTCAACAATATCGATCCCCCCACCTCCTCCACAGCGAGGGCTACTAGCTGGCTAACCTTGGCGCCGGTCCAGCAGTACTGAAATTCAAAGAATTATGACGCTCGTCCTGATGAACGCACAGAGGCTGTCGACTGTCCGGTCGACGGGGCATTCAACAAGTGACTCGGAGGAAGGTCCCTATCGTTGGTGTCTCCACCGCGGAGTTTTCTGGGGGTTTTAAAACCGAAAAGTACGGGGAAGAGCGGGCGATATCCACACCTCCCTGCGGAAGATGGAAAATTCCCAGCCTCCGCGTGGAAATTTCCTCTTAATTCGCTGGGGAGAAAGTCTCCGTGTAAAAATTACTCGGGTTAATTTCGCTGGATTCGAACCGGCGGTTTTTACGCATATTTTTCCATATGGGGCGACATTGTTCACGTTCCAATTTATTTATAAAAACATAAATTCCCCTCCGGCTCTCGTGTCACCTTGGTCACTGGAAGGAGTGGGTGGATTTTTTTAATTCTTCCTCTTTAGGGACGTACCAAGGTGAACGGATTTCGTTCCTCGCCCGGTTCGATGCCTTATTCCTCCATCTTGGCGATAGGTGGCGCGGGTGTAAGGGAAAAGGGAACCTTCGGTCTACCACCGGAGAAGGCACCGTTAGAAGGAGTTGAGTTAGCATTAGTGCGCTCTTCGTCGTGAGGTCCCATTCCACGAAGTGAACGGAAGAGGCAAAGAGACCACATCCCTCCCGGCGCCCCCCGCCTACGCCCCCAACCCAGCCCTCCCCTCCGCCTTGCCCCGTGCTGCCCCCGGTGGGGAGAACGAGGACGGCAGCCGATCAATGGCGACAACGAAGAGCGTGGAGGGGGAAAAAGAGAGAGAAGCGCACGCCAGAAAAACAGCAGAAGGACGAATGGCGCGGTGGGCAAGGGGACCCTGACAACGAGCGGGAAAATAAAAAGGAAAAAAATGTGTATGCGGAGAGAGAGAAAGAGGTTCGGATCGGAGATGGTGTGGCGTATATAGTTGGAATAAACGAAAACGTGGGGCGAAAAGGGTAAAAGTTACCGGGAGAGGGAAAATAGGAGAGCGTAACCAGGGTATATAGTTCGAAATTGCCTCCTCCCCCTCGACGTAATCTGCTGAAGAGGTTTGCGCATATACGACCAAACTGACGTATGCAGTTAATTCTATGTCGGAGAGATAGAGAGAGAACTTATCTTTTTCCCCCGGATAAATCGCGTGCCGAAAGTTCGGGCGTTCATTATTTTAATCCTGGCGTTTTTTTCCGCCGACTTATTTTTTCGACGCTTAAGATGAGCAGTGCGTCGTTGTTTCCCTACTTTGAATCGAAAGATGTAGTGAGGCGGAGTTGGATCGTCGGATGTCAGGAATGCAAGTTCCCCATTCCGTCACAAGGGGGCAAATGGCCTTTCGCAAACTCGAAAGCGGAGGCAGTATTGCCAACGTAATTAGAGATAAATACGGTTGCTCGAGAGACGGCGAACATTTTTCTTCTCTTTTTTTTTTTAAAGCTCCGTATTTTTTCGAGTATTTTCTTGACATGCCTTACGAAACGCTTTAAAAAGGATCTTCGAAAGGAGTATGCAAGAGGTTTACGCGAGCAGTAGCGTAACTCATTATTTTCACCTCGTTGTTTTTTAAATGAAATTCGGGGATATCTTGCAGTCGTCGAAATCCCCCGTAATAATCCCTTTCAGATTCAATCCCTTGTTAATATTGTATCCGTCATTTAGATATTTCTCTCCCCTTTTCGTGGCTACAGTTCGGGAAACAATTATCATTCCCGGAGTACAGTATTCTCTCGAAATTTCCTCCACAGCGAGCGATTCCCTTCGAAATAGAGCGGAGGTAAAAGACGACATCTCTCGAACAAATAGCGCAACGAAAAAAAGACGAGGGCAAGAAAGGGATTAGCGCCGTGCGGCGAAATTGTTTTTAATTATCTCCGGAGAGAGAAAACGGGAAAAATCCGGTTTATGCGATCCTGATATTTATAAATTATGACGTAGGGAATAAGAAGGGAAAAAAACGCCGAGTCAAATGTAGCGGATACATTGCTCTATTCGACGAACTCCACCGCCCTGATGGGAAGACAGTTGAAAGTCGCCTAGTAGGCGTTTGTGTTCCGCGAGATCTCTCTCCCCGTCTACACCATACTCCCCAACTCTCTTTGCCTGGAATGACGTCAGCGAAATACAGAGAGGGGGGGAGGGAGGGGGAGAGAGAGATAAAGAGAAAACGGAGGAAGGGCGAGCAGTGGGAGGGGTAGATGGATAGAATAGGGGAGAAGGGGTGAGGAGTTTTTACATCGGGTACGGGGATTGTAGTTGGAAAGGGGGAAGAGGTTGATAATGGGGTGGGTTAGGCAGGGTTTGGGTGGGTGGATATATCGAAGAGGGTAAAAAGGGGAGGCGAGATGACGAAGAGGGGAGGGGGCAGAAAATAAAAACTGGGGAGGGATCGGGGGTGGGGGACGCCATACGCAACTGAGTCTTGTTGGACGGCCAAAGAGGGGAACGTAGTTCTGGCTCGGGTCGATTGTGGCGCCAGGGTAGTGCGCACACACACACACACAAGGACATTGGAAGGTAAGGTTCTGGGATTTCGAGAGGAGATTAAACCTTTCTATTGTTACAAAATTTCCGCGATAGGCGATATTTCTATCGCCCGGTAGAAAAAATCGCGGATTAACCGCCCCGGAGCCTAATTCGAATCAATTTTTCCCCCGCGAATTAGTTGCTAAGTGACGAATCAACAAACGACCGCGTTCCGAAAACTCCGCAACGCTCCTTTCGCGTCACAATTATACTTTTGTTCGGAAAAACAACGCGGACGGGTTAGTTTTCGAAAAGAAATACAGTCGGAGGAAATAATTAGACGGAGGAAAGAGGCTCGGGAAAAAGCTCCCTCCGTGAGTGGTGCTGCCATCTATCGGGAGTGGCGAGAGGCGCACCAATGCTATGGGACCGGAACCCACCCACATACCACCGCCCACCCACTCCAAAACTCCCCTCCCCAACGCGGTCTTATTTTCCTCTTCCACGGATGGAGAAAAAAAAGAAGGGAGAATAGAGGGAGACGCAGTCGTTCTCTCGCGCCCTACGATGTGGCCGAGATGACGAGGGAAGTGGGGGGGGGGGGGGTGTACGAAGCTGGTTTCATCCTGCAAGAGTCCAGTTCTTCCTCCGGGTGTCCTGGTACAAGTGCCGGAGGCTGCATAGGTGTCTGTCCCTATACTCTTCGGCGCATTCCACTCTTGCGCTGCCATTTTTTCCCTGCCGCGGAACTTTTTTTAACTGAAGCTCCTTGCTTCTTTCTAGATTACGATATCCGGTGGGGATTGGGAGATATGATTAGCTTCGGAGGGAGTATGACCATGTATGGCGTTGTTGCGACTGGGACTTAGGCGCTACGTGAAAGATTTTTACTTTTCCGAATAAAATGCTATCCTTTCGTTTGGTGGGAAGATGACCAGGGGAGGGTTAGGAACCTTTTTTCCATTCCTTTTACCTGTAAGTCGAGAAGAATAGATAATGAGGCTTTCCCAAGTAAAATTTACTGACTCCAAGTTTGCCTGCGAGGGTGGGTCGCCTAACTTTCTGAGATGTTGTTATAGAAGCTGAATATGCATATATTCCAAGTATCAATTGATTTCAATTGATACTAGGAATATGTTGAGCCAATTGATGTCAGTCCTCTGGAAAGAATCAATACGCTTTTGATCGCCAATACGGCAAGCTTCCTCCATATTTTTGCAATTACAACTGAGAACAAAACATGAAGTAATAAAGGTCCTAATCATATTGAACAATCCTCTTTAGTCATGCATAACGCAAGAAACAAGAAAAAAGTGCACCCCTTCAAGAATCACACTTTGCGATCAAAATCATAAGTATTATCAAACAAGCCATTCAATACGTATCCCAATCTCAACCTATTATTCGCTGATCACAACAGAGTAAATCGATTTATTAGTAAATGTTTCATGTGCCATCAACTTAATTCCGAGTCAAGAATTACTCTTGCTGAGATAGAGGAGTGATAGAGTAAATTATCGGTTTGTTTTGTTGCACAAGATGGATAATTGAATTCTTCCTCGAAGTGTTACTGGTTTTTCATTCCCAGTTATCGTCAGAAGTATCCAGATAAGATTTTGAAACGGCCGCCATGTTGAAATGTCGACCGCAGCGCCGTTTCAACCTCTACAGGCGAAGGAAGCGACTAAAAATAAACACGTTCCGACTCCAACTAATCTACGTGGTAGGAATCTTGAATTTGGCCTGTTAACCAGAATTAATATTTGTCCGTCTTGTTTCTGCTTTACCTTTAAAGTTATATTTCACCGCATAATGGAGCAAGACAGTGAAGCATGAATTAGAGAATGATTATTACGTCAGGACTTTCTCTTACCTCCGGCCAAATACCGACATTTGAAGCATTTATGCACGTTTTCGCGGCATAACAAATCACGTCTGCAACGGGGTGAATGAGATTGCGCTATATTTTTCGGAAGTCGCAATGTCTGTGAAAGCGATGTATACGAAGTTGAAGTTGATTAGCAGTAGTTGAAGTTGTTTGGTCTTTTGTTGACGAAAAAGTGGATATTATAGATAAATTTCACAGATCAGTAAGTTGTTATGAGTGCTGTATAGCAGGATTCGTCGTGAAAATAATAAATTACGTTCTTTAACTGTTTGTGCTGTAATGTATTACGTGATAATTCATAGTTTCTTTGTTGATCAACTTTAAGCTTTTCGTCTATCAGCAATTCGATGGAAAAATGGAGAAGTTGAGAAGATAAAACGGTATACAGGCCAGAGAATTCCAGCAAATTATATCTTGGAATGAATTTAGTTACGTTGCAAGGAGGGAATACTTCTTATATATGGTTTGCTTCTGAGGGATACGAAAGATTCTACTCGAGTGCGAAGGAACCGAGAGAGAGAAGCATTTTGGGCGTCAAATCTTCGACATCTGGAAATAAAATATGCGGCGCCAAATAAATATATAAATAACCCGCGAGCATAACAACATTTCTCGGGCTTACAAGAGTCATTATCACCCTTGTTCACGAAAAGTTCCCCAGCACTGCGTAGCAGAGCGAATAATGTGAAATCCTGAAGCTAATTTGCTCTCCGAAGGCGAAAGAAAGCTACGGAAAGCTCCGTCGTGAGCGACCAAGGATGAAGCTATGGGACGAGCCGTGGCTTAATAGATGGCTTCTTCTAAAATTCAGATTGGCATTTTCATTCTGCCAACTTCATACCCGTGTCGATACTCGTATTAGCACAAAGAATCTCCCATTACAGACTGAAAATAATGAAGAAAATATCCCAAATTTCGCTTTACATATCCGCCTCGGTGCAGATATCTTCCTTACACCCGCAAACACATGTAGCTTAAATCTCAACACGAGTAATTGAGTAAGTTAATATGCAAGTGGGTATGACTGCAAGTACGTTCGCCCAAAACTTGATAACAAGTTCACTCAGTCTTTAACAGTTGAAAATCGTTAAATTTAGACAACCAGAAGATGGTTTTTAGTTTAACATCTTCCCGGGTTCGGTTATTTATAAGAACCTCCGTTGGAAATGCACGAAAAGTTCATTTCTTTCGTCAGTCGTGTTAATTTATTCCGCAAAAAATTAGAAATAAGACTTTACGAGATAAAATTCAGGGGTAAGATGGTCTTATAAGAATCTTGCTTTTATTTCCACACTACATATATTTATCGTATTTATCTTATATTTATTTATTTATATAATAATATAATTTATTGATATTATATCTATTTCCACAATTACTTTTCTAATATAAGACTTGTTTTTTCCCACCGTCACTTAACACTGAAGCACAGGATATACTTTTATAATATACTGAAATTTCATCAAAATTTCTCGCTTTTGCTCTGAATTGTTTTCACCATTGTTGAAGTTGTTGTTGATGGCAATTAACTGTTCTTGTAGCCACGAGAAAAGTCCGCAAGATGTTAATGGTGATAGGCTATTTAACACTTCGTAATTGAATTTAGACTGGGCAATTTAAGACCAGATTTTCCTACCTAAAAACTCAAAATGGCAGTCCTCAACCTTCGCTCATTATAAAATTCTCTCGTACCATAAATGATATTATGACGACGTTTAGCCTTCTGTTGAAAAATATAAAAATACTTATTTTTTTAAATTTCGACCTACAGGAATCTACATTTTTACGCGAGATAATTTTTTTTCGATTTTTAAATAAAATTCACATTTCGCTTTTTAAATCAATACGGCTTTTCGCCTGCGTAACGAGTATTTAAACTAGTTTTCAGTTTCGTTCATTGGAATGACACTGAGGCGAACTTTTCATTCGAATTTCGCGTATTTCAGGCGTACGCCTGCACGAGATGTGATTTACCGAGAAGAGCGAAGAGCCTCCTTGCGAAACTGCGTAGGAAATCTGCATGGAAGATACTGTTTCTATGCTCTCCTTGACTTTTCGTGTTTAGGTAGCATAGACGCTGCCGACGTGAACGTGACTCACATTTTGTTATAGTGCTACATATGAAATATAACGTTACTTCGAGAGCCTTTGGACGTGGAGGAGTTTATTCCGACAAATACGAATGCAAACTCGAAGAGACTTAACGCGGATGGATCTTTAGATAATCGAATTGTTCATTCGTTTTTAATTATAACTGATAGCCATCGGAAGACTGATTTGACGACAACATTTCGTCGAAATTTAACGACCTCTTCTTTTTAACGAAAATGTTGTTTTGCTCGCATCAAAGATTTAATATTCTTTATTTATGGGGTACGATTACAATAATGATGCAGAATAATATTAGTTGACAACCAAAGTTTACAGGTGGGGATTATGAAAGTACGAAACAATATGGCGTGAAGAGAGAAAAGCAACTTTCCGAAAGAAATAGAAGCACGAATAAAGGAAAGCGAGCCTGTCAGAGAATTGAAATAGTCGCAAAGGTGTTTTTTCGTACAAATTCTATAAAAATAGCAACAATAATAGTAGCAATTCCAACACTTGAATAAACCAGTGATATTTGAACGATAAACTATATGAATCAGGCGATACATATTAGATGAAGCATTAAATGAATTAAAAACAAGAGTGTGAAGTATAACTTTGATCCACGAAAACTTAATGTTTCATTCAAGTACCGTTTCAACTTATTTTGTATTACTTGAATCTAAAGGAATATCTCTCGAAAGTATTGTAAGTAATTTTATAGTCTTGACGTAGAACTGAATGAATTTCAAAGAACTGAAAATAACTAAAACTTATTTAATTTCGTTTGTAATAGAATATATGCAATGCTGCTTCTTTCCTCATTTGCTTCGCTAAAGAGGTTTCGCGTCATGTTTAATGAAGATTATATACAACGATTCCAAATTAGGATTTGGAATTGTTGTATATAATCTTCATTAAAGCAGGACACATCGATAATTTCTCCACTAAACCTGACAAGTTAGTTTATTATAGAAGGAATTTAAACTAACGACCTTATCGGTTTCACATAGCTCGTATATTTACGTATTTCATACCTCGCAAAGAAACATAACATTATGAATATGAAGTTTTTTTGCTTTAAAATCAAATTTTCTTCGCGTTCTAGAGGCCTCAGCTACCGAAGGTAAAATCAGGCTTGGATAAAACACGCTGAAAAGATGATATTTTTGCTTCCGCTAGGCGGCGCAGGCATCTAGTTCTCGCCATCGCCTAACCCTGGCCTCGTTTAACTTGAGACTGCAGCACGCATTTCCACTATCTCTCAGTCTCCCTTCAGTATTATAAAGGAGCTATTCTACCCTTTCGAAAAGCAAATATTAAATTCCTATCCATTCAGTGCAGTACGCGACTACGCAATGCTAAATGGTAATTTTCAATCTGCCTTAAGGACAAGGCATGAGGCCTAAATTTGTTAAGGAGCTGTTCCTTCAATATGAAAATGCAGAATTCATATAAAATGCTTCATTTCGATGCCATTAAGGGTTGGATAATGCGTGACTAGAGTTTACACAGAAACGAACTTTCATCATTGTAGTTTATAGTATACTTTCGAGCTGATAGTAAAAAAAGTGATATAACTTTGTACGGTTCGTTAATATCATTATGATAAAGCAACAAACTCAGAATAGATGCATTTATATTTTCCTAGATTTTCAGTCTAAATAATCTGCAAGAGGATTTTAATCGACCAACATTCCATTTTGTAATCTAAATCTAATATAATCAATCAACATTCCTTTCTAAATTTCTACTAAAAATTTGAATTACGAGGAAGAAGAGATTTTTAGTCTCTATTTCGTCCAAATAAATACGATTTATTATTACTATTTTCTTATATTTTTAAATAGGAACATAGGCGAATCTCAAGCAGAGAAATTTCGATTTTAACAATAAGAATTTTAAGACCTGATGCCTGAAACATGGATGAAAATGCTAGGTTTGTTGAGGATTTCTTATGGAAATATTCACATAATTTTTAGAAAACCGAACAGCGTATGAATCAGCCTAGCTAAAGGCCTTCAAAAATAAATTTTATACACTTAGAAAAAGTCTGTTCTAATCCAGCAATTGCTTCTCAATGTGTACGGAGACGGGCAGACCTTGAGTTCCATAGCGTTTTTAAGTAGTGGCTTCGCTGTTAGGCAATTCTGCTGAATCTCTTGGTATTTTTATGTGTTTGATTACTTAAAAAATTCACTCCATATTAGCCTTCCTGAAATTTACGAAAGTGACTCGAGGTTCATCCAAGAAACCAATTCATCAACCAGAATATTATCTCCGGGAAGTTGCAAAACTTTTTACGTTAAAATATTATTTCGCATTGAGCAAAGAATGTGAAGATGCAATATCACCATTTACTTACACGGAAAAAAGGGTTAAGAATTGGTATTAATGCTACTCTAAGGTAAATTAGCTCGAAATAATAATAATAAAATGAATTAAATGAAAACTCAAAGGATTAGAGGATCACGGGTAGCCAAGACGCGTAGTGAAAGCGGTCCCGGGTTCGAATCCCGGCGGTAGCACATATGTGCGATTCAGTATGGAGGATCGGTATCGGTTTAGCAAAGGTAGGCTATCCAATACATAGTATCAATGAAATGTATCAGCTCTTCTTAATTATAGAATGTCGATCGGTCAATATTAGTTTAATTAGGACGATTGTACGTATATAACCAATGGTAGACGCCGTTACTTTGTGGAATTCCACCAAGTAAGAAAAAAACCGGTAGTTAGTACATATTTATCATCAGGAGACCTCATGATGACTATGCACTAGTTGAAACCGGTCGTGTTAACGAAATACTATATATAATGGAATTTTTACACATTGTTTTTTATTCCTACTCGGTTACACATATCCCACGACTAATTGATGCAGCTTATTTAGTTCTTGTTTTCATTTTTTCCGATGAAGAATAGATTTCATGTAGTTTCAAATATTTATGAATTGGCGATATTGGTGGAATATAGATAAGTTATAGATAAGTTTACGGAATAGAGCAAAAAAGTCGACTATATTAAAAATTACCCATTGTTTTCTGTATTCGGTTCATGGTACAAATGGTTTCGGGCAAGATACCCGTATTAATTAAAAATATCCGTATATAGATACACAATACCCGTATAAATTAAATTAAATTTGAAAATCTAATAATTAGGCGTTATATAATTAGAGTGATAGCAATTAAAATATAGTGGAAGTATTTCAATAAATATCTTTAGATCGGACTCGATATTTATTGTTCACTAAATTTCTTAAAGCAAACAACTCTTGCTGTATACATTCTGACGAAACATGAAATTCAATCCCAGCTTTTTGGACCGTAACGTCGCGTAGGAGGCAGAATTAAATCGAATGTTTCAACAAATCCGGAGAAACTTTAGATTATTAGATTTACGTTCCCAAGATCTATTATTCAATGGTCTCTTTTCGTAAATTCCCTTCCAAAGTTAGCTCTCCCTCGGAAATTTTTCTTTTCGTCACACGTAAGAAGTATTATGGGAATCCATCCGCCATCACGGAATCTTTATTAAGAATTAGCTGAATTACCAGTTGATTTTCAACGGGGAAATGCAGAGTGATATACACTTGCGTATCACCGTTGATCGGAAATTGGTTTCATATGTGTAGGTAGGAAGCAAACACCAGGAAATTCTACTTTCCGAACCTAGTCCCCAGTGAAATCATTACCACTACATTATTAAATTATCTCTGTAGCTTATTGTTATCGCGTATCGTTCGCGGAAAGAATGAGTCCCTAAAACGACTTGTCCTCGCATCTATTTCTCTTATTTTACGCTTATTTTCGGATCGACCGTAGTAACTGGAGGGTCATTACATCCTTCAAAAATGTACTTTCTCTGAATTTCTCTAATTTATCAAACAATCGCAGCTTAGCATCTAATCTCGTTTCTTTCAGAGATTTCAAATCTGTGTCTGAGAGAATTTTCGTAACGCTTGCTCATTTATCGTAGAATGTTTTTAACAAATCGTATAATATTTGCTACTAATTCTGAACCATAATCCTTCCATTTTGTCTCTTCTTTGTATTGCTTTTTTACTGGACTGTATTATGTATCTTTTTAATCTGTATTTTTTGAGTCGACTACATTTATATTCGTTCCACTAATTTTGAACGGGTAGTTCTGATGCAATTTTTTCCTTTCGAAGAAATCAATAATAGAGTATTTACTTGCATTAAGATCGTGTTGCCATTTTTCGCACTATCTTTGAATATGAACTAAATCGTTTGATAGCAAATGCTTGATCGCTTGATATTTCTATATATATTACCAAATTATCTGCAAATACACTCACATTGCTATCAATCTCGTCGCTCGGGTCATAGATACTAGTATGTATCAATATGAGCAGCTTATTTAAAAATTAACTGATATTTTAAGCCGTACAGAAATAAACCAAAGTACTTTAAATAGTAATTTCTGTTCCCGATTTATACGTTTTAGTACACGATGTCTGAACTCAATTAGCTGAGATACTGATCGGAAATTGCAAAAAGTTAGCTATAACAAGGGAGCAGTGATGAACTTATTACCAGGGTCTTCATTAGTTCTTGACAACTCTGGTTGCTAGTCTCGCAAGTTTCCATACACTTATGTACCTGCTACCCATATGAGAGTAAATTGAACATCAGTTAAAACACCCATTAATCATTTTGTAGTAAGAGAATGACAAATTAGTCAGTAACATGTTTTTACTCTGCTAAAATCTTACTTTGTTTCATCAAATGATCGTAAACCGCTATAAACCGTGAACGTCATGAATTGCGATAATTTGTTTGATGAATCCAGCGTATATTGTAGTTTTAAGTTAGGTGGACCGAAATGAAGACCTTGTGGACAAAACTGTTTCCTTAGCATTGGCCGTAGTATTTAAGTTAGGTGGACCGAAATGCAGACCTTGAGGACAAAAAAACGTTTCCTTGCGCGGAGAGATATGAAATCACGAAGAACGCTTTCTCAGAGTTCTTTGTATAACGGAACAAGATCAAATCCCAAGTGGTCCGCTACTCCGAGGTGTGGGAACGTCCTGCCTCACCTCTCCTCCGGGTCCACATGTGTTACGCTAACAGTGTTTTCGGATACAAATAACTGAGTTATTCCTGTGTTTTCTTTCGCTAATTTTTGTCTCATCGACTTGCATGGGTTCATTTTCGACCTTCTCATCAAGAGCTTCTTTACCGAGGACATTCAAGCAATAAAACATCCACGTGGCGACATTTGTGAAAATCGGCAAATTTACGTAATAGTCGTCAAGTTGTCGCCGACTTCTATATCCCGTTTTGAATGCTGCAAAATTCATTGCCGCTTTGATTTATCGACGAATCTCACAGAATGAAAACAGCTTTTCCGCGATTTCGATTTACTTTGCGTGGATTTTGAAGTATTCTGAATTCAACCGATTTAAATCTGTATGGAATGGAATTCTTAGAAATTAATGCGTCAATATGTATCGACCTGATTACTCTCCCTTTCCTCATTCCAGAAGTAATCCATTTTCCATCCGACGAGGGCTCTATGTGCTGATACACCATCACGCGTGATGACACAAATATGGTGAACATAACCCCCATCCCTTACCAGTTACAGTGGATTCGTTAACTCTGTGTTTTCGCGGTTTTCTTTCGCCATATTTGTTGTGTGGGTGTTTTCCCGCATCGTGGGGTTTTTCTCCGTAAATCTTCAGTTGAGAAGTTTTTTCACACAACCCAAATCTTTGTGTTTTTATATGTATCTATATCTATTTTTATGTATTAGTTTTTATTTATCAACTTGTCTGCCTATTAATTTGCATCTACAGTTAGCATCGATTTAATTGTATCTATGTTTGCCAGATTCTTTAGATGAATTGGGTCATTTCTCTAGATTTAAGTTAACTTTGTCAATTGTTTTTGGTTATTAGGGAAATATTATTATTATGTAACATTTCCAGAGGTAAGAGGCAAGAGAGGCCATTTTGGCCTCTCCGGAAGAGTAAAAATGATGGTAATAACATTAACAATAACAACACCACACCCACCACCAACAACGACAACAACAGCTATAACAGCAGCAACAAAAACAATAGTAGTAATAGTAATAAATGTTTAGTTGACAAAAATAGAATAGTACAGACCAGTATTGCCAAAACTTGCAGCTTACTTTCATGCGGCCCGCGAATATATTTGAAGTCTAAATTATTTATGATCATCAAGCGGTAAGAGTTTAGTAAATGACACACAATTATTAACCAGCCTTCTTTTATTTTAAGTCAGAGTATTATGATTAATTAATTAAGAAATTAATAAAATATTGAAAACTTCGAATCGTCGAATTCTAACGCATCTTTCGTGTAATTTGCGTAAAAATATCCCCTGACGAATCTTATTCGATTGTCTGAAACAATAAGTATTTGAGAGACTCATTTGTCCACGTTCGCAGGCACTGAATCTATCAATAGTTGAAAAAGTGTATTTGGAGTGTGTGATGATTGATGGAAGTGTCGCGATGGATTTCAAAACGCAAACGTAAAGGAACAATTTATTCCATTAAACGGAAATCCAAATTGTGCGGAAGCTGCATCTTCGTTTAAATTAAGGCTAAATAAACAAAATTTGCATTTAAATTGTAAATGCGGAATCCCTTGAGAAAAGGAGACAGCCGTGGAGGACAGTTTCGTTTAAAATGAAACGAAAAAAAAAGAAAGAAGTATGTACTTTCAAAAGTTCGAAACCAAGTATTTCAAAATTTCGCAAAGACTATTTGAGAGTCAATGTGGAAGAGGAGCCTATATTGATATAACGTAGTTCTAGGTGTTATAACTATGGCTACCTATATGTTTATAGTTTTATTTTCAAACAAAATGACATGCTGGGAACCGATATGGATATCTTTTGGACCCAGCGCTTAATCAGATCTAAGGTTCGATTAAGTATTTTTGTAACTAGTGATTCCACCGAAATTCTCGATAAATTTGCCATGTTTACATGAATTTACATGCAGATGTACGAACATTCTCGTGACATGGTGGATTCATCGCGAGTTTCAGAGATGTCACTTGTTACAAAAGTTACATGATAGAATCTTTGTTATGATATGGTTAAGTTAACTTCGTAGAAAGTACCCTAGTACCTCAACTAACAAGTGACCCTGCTAACGTAGAATTTTTCGCTATTTTTCGAACCCGGCTAGCGAATATGGATTCGGCTGACGGATTTTTTAATGGATTCACGCTAACATATAGCAGCAAACATGAACGGTCGGACTATTCTGGTATTTTATCTATCTGTATTAGCAGCAATGAAATGAGCTCACAAGATCACATAGAGGACACCCCTCAGCTCAAACGGGTTGATTACGTCCAAGATAGTGATTAGTAAGACACCTTAATATCATTTAATAATAAATGTTATTCCGAAAATAAAAAGAACGAATTATCCTTGTTAACCTAAGTACCATTTTATATTCAAGGTGTCAATGTGAATTTTCAACTAACATTTTTACAGGGTAACTGAAAATATGAGATCAGTTAGTACTATACTGCCATAAGGGTAACGTGAACCTAATAATGTGGGTTGCTTATTTTATACAATGGGGTCAACAGGTTACCAGGAAATAATTCTTTATGATTTCCCCTAAATCAAATCAAAAATTGTTATTCTTTTCACTAGTGTGTGACACAAACTTATGAAAAATCTTACATATAATAACTTTACCGAAGTAAAACAGGTAAACTAAACAGTTATATACTAAACTCATGTGCATTATATAATGAATACTGTGGGTGGAGAAGTAAAATGCGGCGTTTAATTTCATGACTGGAGAATTTCATCAAAAATACCAGAGATTCTCGAATTTATTTCTTAAATATTAGAGCAAAAATTCATCTCTCTAACAAAACTTATCACATTCATCATTCTCTTGCGGAAAAAAAGCGAAAATTAAACTCTTCCGCACTGGAGTACGGAAAACACTCCAGCGACATCTTTCGGCTTCAAATCTCGACCGAATTCGTGATTTGGAGGAACTTATCGATCTATTTAGCCACTCGATGGTGTTGCGCGCAAAGTTGAGTGACCGCTTGTGTAAATGTCCTCACAAACAGCGCTTATCAAACGGATACCAACGCCGCGAAACGTTCGCGAACAAGTTCGGCAAGCACTCGGCATTTATCAATGGAAGGCCCACCGGCAGTTCGAAGGAAGACAATCTTCGGCGAAAAATTCGAAGTTTGAGGTGAAATAAAGGTCGGGAATTCTTTTTTGAGGAACTCGTGAGCTATGCCGAAACTCGTGAGTGCCTTTCATCTTATCTTTTCCTAAAACGTGTTTTTGTTTTCGATCCGCGATCTATAGCGGTCAGAGAGTCATGTGTTACGGGTTTATTCTATTCAAGAGCTATTTGTCCATTGGGGGTTAGAGCCATTGAGTTATCACTGCATTGCCTTCAATACTGGGCCAGTAACACTGCGAATCTCCTTCAGGGTTTTTATAGTGTAATTACGAGAGACCATCCTCTCACATGCTTTCCTTTTGTGTTGGCTCTGGTCTCATAGGGGGGTTTTATTTATTTATTTAGGAATTACCCGTCGCGATTAGGTCGTGGGACCCGGTGGCAACGGTTGAGGGGGTGCAAAAACAATGTACTAATGTATATTAATAATAACAATGTAATTGGGGGTTTGAACCCCCAATACCACCCTCTTGGCTACGCCTCTGATTATCATCATATATTTTTAGTAATATTTCAACTGGAATCCATAATAGAGAAGTAGTATTTTCTAAAGTGCTTCGCAAGTCTTTCATCGTCGCTCATCTGGACAGCAACCGGGAATCGAACCCGGGACCGCTTTCACCAAAGGCGAACGCTAACCATATGGATAACCGGGATCCCTACATAATACAATGAGATTTATTGTAAACATGTACTTAATGTGAAATCATGTTCTAATTTAACTGGTAAACATAGTATTTATATTCTCATATTTCAACATATATTTTGTATATTCATTTTCCTAAATACATCCCTTTACTTATTTGTTACTAAGTATTTGTTTATTTTTCGGTGTATATTGAACGAGAGTCGGTTCTGTGCAGGATACAGAAAAAAAGGGGGGATTGAACCCTCGAAACCACCCCATTTGCTACGCCTCCGCTCTTATTCCAAAATCTTCAAGCTGCAGAGGAATACATAGTTAAGAAAAAATAAATAATGTCTTCATTTTGAGCAAAATTGAAACTATAAAGTCCCATCTTCCATTTAACCCATCGTCAATGTGACTTAGATCTTACTCATAAACAATACTAAAAAGTAATTAAACTAATAGAAATAGAAAAGATTATTTGCGGATTAAAAAGAAACTAAACGAAGCTTTGGAAAAAGCATTCACAGCAGGAAAACACCCGCAAAGAAGAGGGTGTGAAAAAAGAAACCTACTGATAATAATCACTGAAAGAGAGTGAATCAAATACCCTAGTAACTTGGGAATGAAAAGCTGGTCAAATAAAAAAACACTATTAATAAACACTGCAAGTAGAGGACACTACCGATAAAAATACAAACCATTATGAAAGTATCCAGGCATTTTCTGTGAACGGGTGATATTTCATCGCATCAACCTACGATGCACTTTATAAAACAGAGCTTTTTAGTTGCTTTATCGCAGATTTTTCGAATATATGTACTCCATTTTAATTTACTTGTAAGAATGATTCGGAGGTATTCAACAAAGTCGACTACATTTATATTAGTTCCACTAATTCTGTGCGGGTAGTCCTGGTGCAGTTGTTTCCTTTCGAAGAGATTAAATATGCCCTGTACAGGGCATTTATTTACATTAAGATCTAGTTCCCATTTTTCGCTCTACCTTTAAATATGTACAAAATCGTTTGATAGTGAAATGCTATCTTCGTCCATTGATATTTCTCTATATATTACAGAGTCATCCGCAAAGACCCTCGTTTTTCTATCAATTTCGTCGCTCAGGTCATTGATTTATATATATGAAAGAGTATAGGTCCGATTATGCTGCCTTGAGGTACCCTTAAGGTAACATTGATTTTGTCCGAACTACCGCCATAAAGAATTACTGATAAATTGTCTTACTGTTTGTTAATTCTAGTAGAATAAACTTCTATAGAGTGGCACTAACGTCTATCTTTTAAGGATATATTTGTGACATGTTCTTCCTTAGTTTACCGTGATTAAAGTTTGTATCTCGACCTAAATTGTTCTTTAATGTCGCTTATGATGAACATTTCCGTCAGAAAGATCAATAGCATCAAGGACGTCTGTAAGTACCATTTGAAACAGCTACATAGAGCTTATTCCAAAAATATATTTCACCTTATTTATTAAGGCATCTTGAAGCACGAGGTTTGGTATTGGAGCAGAAATATAAGTCAAGAAGAAAGAGGGCTTTTGTATGACGGAGGCGGAATGAACTTGAAAACGCTTCTGACGTGTTTATTTCCGTCGAAAACATTTCAGCGCAGGAGGTCGCGACTTAATTTGAAAAAACATGGCGACAAATATTTGCTGATTGGAAAAAGAGGATCCTTTCTTTGACGCTGATCGATTGATTTCCGATAGAAAAGGGGATTTAAATCTCGTCTGAGATTCTGCAAATGGAAGGAGGAATAGTAGGTGCAGCACTAAGTAACGACCATAAAATTAAGTCGTCATTTCTAAAGGGAACTGCAATCTAATCGCCATCTCCAATTCCGAACAACAATCTCAAGCTCTCTGTTGGTAAAAATGTAACAATGAATGTAAAGAAGTTGTAGTTGGGTTTGGAGGAGGGATTCAACAGAATTATAATGAGAATATTCGATTTTATAATAATAATAATAGTTAAAGATTTAATCACAAAAATATTGCATTATATTATAAGAATTATAGTATTTTGTTTACAAAATCACGGGTAAATATACTTAGAATTTAAGCCATAACTGCACTCACAAGCAAATATTTATACTAGCTAATAATATAAATAAATTATAGAAAACCAAACACATAGTTGATAATCTAAAGAAATAGAAAGAGAGAGAATACTATTATACCCCCTCCAAATAATATTTACACCCCCCCTGAGCCGCAGAAAGGCTAGTAAGGAAGTGCCATAAAAAACAAACCATACCCATATAAAAAAGCATATTAAAACACAACATTAGATTGTTAGGATTGTAGTAACCATATTTTTACTTCTCGTTGACCTATAGAGATTTTATAAACATTGTAAATCAAACGTAGGTCAATTAAAAGGATGGGCACAGTAATTTCTGAATTTTGTTTTCCGTAGCTATTTTAGCACCCAAGACATCATATCTATATTTAGAACTTTTGCTCATACCGTAGTTTGAGGTGTTTTTACGTTTGTACTTATCTGAGAAATAGTTCAAGAAAATACATTTGTGTAATAAGCCTAAACGAAGCAAATCCAATTTTTAATAGTAGTATAAGTTACATCATATTTTTCATCGCAATTACAAAAGTACTCCATAATTTTGTCTAGAATTCGTACCGCGCTTTTCAATCTATTCTCTCCAGATTGTAACTGCACTTGCAGTATATATGCAATCTTCTTTGTTTTTAAGGGTAGAATATTTTTTAAATGATACATTTGGTAGGAATAATTATGATAATGCGAATTATTCGAGCGAGATCGAGACGATCGAGTCTCTCTGTACATCCATCCCTTCGTTATATGAAACTTAAAAGAGTTTGAAAAAGTGCACAGACGAAAAATTGTCAAGTTCGCAAAAAAATAAACTATGAATTCATTACAGTAAGGCGTCACTCTATTCTTGTACCATCTTTTAGGGAAACTTCACAGAGGGATGGAGCAAAATCTCACTACGATCCTGAACTATTTTTTCTCAGCTGTTCATTTCTCGGTATACCTTTTTTATGCTCTGTTGTTAATGTATAAAAGGAATACTCCTATTGTGATTAATACTGTAAATATGTGTCTTTATGGGACACATAACAGGACAGGCGTAATACACATGCAAAGCAAATACGTCAAGATTTTCTGTCTAGAACTACCTCCAATTCTATTTAAATACAATTTTCCAATTACCCTTTCATAAGAACAGGGAATGTAGAATATGAAGGGCTGATGAAATTAGATATTTTTTCTTTTTCAATCCAAACACGTCGATGACAACTTCAACCTTTTCACCAAATGAAACAAATTACATTAAAAAAATCTCAATTATTTATGTAATTATGACTGCGGAACCAGTTAGTTTTAATTTGAACGGATACATTTTCGCAAGTCTTTGAAAGTTACATTCGTTAAGTGTATATATTTAAGCCTTACCAAAGAAATACATGGATTTATCGAATTACGGAAACTACTGTTATAAATGAGCAAACTCGCTATATATGCAGATATTCTATAAAAATATTTGTTTTCAAAATTTGAACGTATATTGTAGACGCTAGAATGCACACCAATTGGCATCTCCTGCGTGAACGCCTTGTAGAGATCATATGATGTAAACGATAAATTCAGGTAAATTTTACTGAAAATTTTTTTAATACTCTTTAAGGTATAATATAATATATACACTTACTTAGAACGCTGTGCATTTCACCGTTCTTCTAAAAGATATTTCCAGAAACCCTTAATTTTTGCCCTGCTACTCCAGGTTCCTCTCTTAAAATGGTGAAGTTCTGAGAGACAATGACCATCAATGCATTATTTGCGTATAAAACGAGGAAACAACGTTAGTAAACAATGTTAATGAGCCGGTCGCCGAATGGGTATTGTGAGGAAATAATGAATAGCACCTCTTTACTTTTAAATCTTTCGTTGCGTTACCAATCCAATGCCGAGAAAAATAATACGCAATAGAGATAAAAAGAGTAAGGCACGGTACCGTAAACTGGGGTTACTTGGACCCAAAATTTCTAATTTTTTGGACTTTCCGAACAAAACAATACCTAAATTCCATAACCTGTGCTGATAACCGAATTTTTACCATGTTTTAGATATTTTTCGATGATTTAAAAGCTTTTTTGAACAAAAGTTTTCGCTGATTGTAATAAAATTTTTGTTTTTTAAATTGGGTCATGGAAACCCCCAGGTTGGGGCTACTTGAACCCAAACTCCTTTTTCCGTTGACTAAACAATGTAAATATGTAGTGGGCCTCAGTAGAACATAGGGTCTTGAAATATAACTCTTTAGAGACATTCTGAGGCCATGAAATTATCATTTAATTGCAAAAACTCAATGAATAAATCGAAAAAACTGTATGGAACCATATGTGAAATAACGATGTCTTGGAATTTGTATAATTTTTGGCAAACAAATTGTGAGAAGTATCTACAAGGCGATAAAAAACACCCCCTTTTAATAAGTTTCGATGGAACGATTTTCCTGTCTATATTTATTTATTTAGGAACTACCCGTCGCGATTAGGTCGTGGGACCCGGTGGCAACGGTCAATTGGTATATGACACCACTTATACTGCAAAATGTCTTTCTTTTGGCCATTTCCAGTCTTTTTTCGCTTTGGGTCCAAGTAGCCCCCCAGGGCTAAAGTACGGTACGGTTTACGGCATAATAATGTGTACTGAAAATAGAATTTAACTAATGTTCACTTTCGGGCCTAGTTTTATAATGGTTTGTTTCAGTTAAAAAGAAGATTATAGGTAATATGCATTTTACCATGGATACTATCTATAATCTTCTTTTATATATATATTAAATATTTGGGAGATTATTTATAATCTTCACTTCAACTCTAAAAAAACAACGATAATACTAGATCCTAAGGTGAACATTAGTTAAAGTCCATTTTTAATATACATTATAATACCAGGCCTAAGAATGAAAAGTGTATGAATAACGTTATCGAGAAACAAAAGCAAAACGAAATATACGGAAGAAGGAGATGTGAAAGGAATCAGTTCTCTTAAGCTTATTGGCATATTTCCGATAGTTTTGGATAACTCGATAAACAGGAAAAACGAATACCTGATCAAGGAAACGCCTTTTTCTTTACACTCATCAACGTATGCTTTCCCCTTAATGGCACTTTAAGTGTTACATAACCACTGCAAGTAGTTAACCTCGAGTGAGAGGAATCTTACCTTCGCTGTTCTCCGGAATCAATTCGATTCCGTTTTCATAATTTTTTCGTAAAGTTAAGATTCCGATGTTTAGCCATGGAAATGCAGCATTTACAGCGCAAGCGTTAATCCAATAACTATTCGAATGTCACGAGAAAACTCTAAGAGTTTTTTCAAGTAGATACTTATGGAAACTTAAATTTTGTGGATGGTTGATTCGGCTATAAATTCTTAACATTTGACTCCACCATATAACCAGATGAAAGAGCCGTTTGTCGTGTTTTAGATGTAGTTTTTAGGGTTGTTCTGCAACATGAGAGCGTTTGCTGTATAATTTGTTTATCTCTAATATTCATCCATTGTTTTTCGCAGGGATTATACTTGCAGTATATATGCAATCTTCTTTGTTTTTAAGGGCAGAATATTTTTTAAATGATACATTTGGTAGGAATAATTATGATAATGCGAATTATTCGAGCGAGATCGAGACGATCGAGTCTCTCTGTACATCCATCCCTTCGTTATATGAAACTTAAAAGAGTTTGAAAAAGTGCACAGACGAAAAATTGTCAGTTTCGCAAAAAAATAAACGATGAATTCATTACGGCAAGNATAAATAAATATAAAAATCGAGTTTTATTAAATATGCTTGAAGTTATTTTGCATCCATTCTTAAAATATCCTTAAAGTTATATATAATATCAAGTTTTATTAAAATATCACTGAATTAATTTTGAATCCATACTTCATTGGTTAACTCCTTCTAGCTAAATATAAGGAGCATCTTAGGTTTAATCACAGCAAATAAGTTTATTTGGATCAGTGGTTAAAATAAATATGTTGCTTCACAAAAATTGTTTATTGGTTTATTTAATAAGCTATTATTAGCTGAGGTTATTTTGACCATTAATCTACATGAAATTGTTTGCTGTGAATGAATCTAAGATACTCCAATGTATATAGCTAGAAGGATTTAACCAATGTAGTATGAATCCAAAATATTTCAAAAGATATTTTAATAAGGCAAATTTCCGTGAAACTTTATAATAATTATTTTAACCGTTAATTGTATGTGGTTTTTCTGAATCACGACTGATTCCATGGATTTTATTTTTTAATTTTGTATGGGTGATTCTTACGTTTATGATATGAAACACGGAGTTGAAACTCACAGGAGAAGAATGGCACGGCTTATATTGACAGTATAATAGCCGCTTGGAATCACGGTCACCTAAAATACTCTGATGACATTCCGTCAACGGTCGGAGTAAAATATCATCCCAAGAATTAGGATCAAGATTTTAGAGACGAATAGAGATAACAAATCGTTTTTCTGATTGGCTCCTTGGAAAATATCACACAAACGTTACTCTGAATCTCACATCTAATTCTAATTCAAACTATTAAATATTCGAATTTTGCGGTAGTGAGCCTAAATCTTTTGGCGAAAGAACCTTTTAAGAAAAATCGCAAACATCTTTTAACTTTTGAATTTAATTTTCTTCCCTCGGCGATATTCCAATCATGAATAACCTACGATAAAAGTTTGTCAACCCAAGTTTTTCTTTTTCGAGCTCTGTTTCTGGAATGCTGCTGTAGATGCTCCGAAATTTTAAATTAATCGTAGAATATGTTCATACTAACATGGGTTAGATCCAGAAGGAAACTTAGTTCATTTTTCCCGTAAAATTTTGGACACATTTACTTAATTATATTTAATTTTATTGAGACAATACTGGCAGGTGGCCCATGTCGTTAAGTAGGAGGTAAACGAATCAATATCCTTCACCAACTAACTTAGAAATATATATTGACTATTTGATAAATATTTGGAACCTCATTCGAGGTAGTAAGTAACCTCATCACTACCTCTAAACCGGTCGCATATGTTATTCCTCATTTGTTGACTTTGTCAAATTTTGTTACATAATTTTTAATAAATTACGGAGATCTGCCACAGTAGTATTGCTTGATATGTTTCATTATATTGGATATATAGTTGAAGATCACCATCCATTGCTTTCCAAAGCAATCATACGAAGTTTTCAGTAATAATGTTCGCTGAATGCTAGAAAATAAATGAAACCTCTCTGGTAGCATCAAAATACAAAATTCTTATATTCTATCGATAATCTATTTCGCATATAATCAATGCCAAATGTCAACCTCAAAAACATATAGCAAGTTACCCGTTTAATTTCTGCTGAATTTTATTTCCATCCTATCTTTAAAGGCAATTTCGCGAGTTTTCGGCATTTCTTTGTACATTTCTGCACCTGTCAGCTGGAGCGTTATCTTCCTTGTTAAATTTGCCTCTCTCAAGTACTTTTCGCAGTTTTTTCGCCACCTATCAGTGTTTCCCAGCAGGTGGTTCTCAACCAAAGCACCGATTTCGTTTCCTGCAGATTCAATTCGCCCACCACGTTTTAATTGCTCTATTTACTTATCTTATCGAGTTTTATCACTTTTGGTATTCGGCTCTTCACGTTATAAAATGAGGATTTCTGTATGATACGTCTTCGGAGCGATATTCTCATGAGAAACTTTCTTTATGGAGTAATATGTGTATTCGCGGAGACAATTCAAAACCAGTTCTGATCCGCGGCGCATGCGCAGGATGATTTTCCATGTCTCTGCGAATGTTCAAAATGTGAACTGCGCATGCGTCTCGGTTCCGAACTGGTTCTGAACTTCCTCCAGGACTACGTCCATTATATAGAATACGTTTTATGGGAAAAACGAGGTCTTAACTTATATTATTTGTATGAATCTACAGGGCCGTCTCGAGACATAGGCGAGCTGGGCAGTCGTCCAAGGTGCCGAGGTCATGAACCTCCTCATGAACAAATCAGTTGTGCAACAACCTGAGGGGTCGCTGTATGGATGAGTCTCAGGTTAAGAAATTTCTTTAGGATTGATATTTGATTTTAAGCGGAAGTATTCAAGCAGAGATAAAAGTATTTGGAAGAGTTCGTAAAATATTTTCAATTAATTTCGAAAAAGTTTTATCAGTTAATCGATCGCAACCAATAATTATCACCAATTCTTAGAGTGCGTTTGCTGTTTTAGTTTTCCACTTTCCAACTTATTTTCTTAGTTTAAAAATCAAAGTGTTAATATAAGTGGTATAATTGGGGTAATAATAAAGCAACTATACTAATAAATATTACTAATGAATTTAATTTCATTGAAAACCAAAAAGTTACCTCTTGAAATATTTGAAGTGTTTTACAAGATGGACGTTTTTCAAGTATCAATATGGAAGGAGCCCCCGCTTGACTTCCAGCTCTGGGAAGCTTTACCTGTAGGGTCGGCTCTGTGTAAGTGTAGCAGAAATCTAAACCGAATTACTACTGAATGAGTGAAATTAGTGTGGTGTATTATGTGGTGTAAACGGTTAGAGACATTTACCAGTTTTACGCTATAATT
Organism: Ladona fulva; assembly: GCA_000376725.2. NCBI lineage: Eukaryota > Metazoa > Arthropoda > Insecta > Odonata > Libellulidae > Ladona > Ladona fulva. Next base: position 1,486,611 of record KZ308684.1, on the reverse strand, counting down.
CGCACAGGTTTTCGAGATTCAGGTTAAAGAAACTCATTGAAGCGATAGTACGCACGGGTTAGTTTCCAAACATATATGAGATAAGTGACAAATTAATCAGAGTATCGCGTGTCTTGAAAATGTCTCAGACAAAGATCATCTTGATACGGCTTTAAGATGACTGAATGAAATAAAAAAATACAAATTACGTAGCCATGAATGCTTATATCTCAGTTTGCTAAATACTAGAAAGCTATAATACTTTAAAAGGTACGTATCAGCGTTGATCACGTTATTAATGCAAAAAACCCCTGAAAAATGTACGAAACATGACGATATATATAAAGGTGGATATAGTCGATCAAGTATATGTATCTATTTATATATATTCAGTTGCTAACCAAAGGCTGGTTGGGTCCTCAACCACGCCACAATTAGCTACAAAAGTCCCTTTGGAGGGAGTGATGCGATTAGCCAAGATGAAGAGTGAGGAAGTTCGCCTTAGCTTTCTTCACTGAACCAGAATGCTTTTAATGGAGAAAACTCACGTGCGTACAGATTACAGAACAGGATGGCCCCATTCATGCCATTATTTAGGATTTCTACCGCCTCGGTATATAATCACAGCCATGAACAGGACTGACCAAAGTGAGACATAGTGAGACTAAAATAAATGATGGTAGGTAAATTTCCATTAACCTGATACAAAAAAGTAATCTATAAATAAAGACGGATATTAGAAACTATTAGAAATGAGAATACGTAAATTCATACTTTTCATTATGATTTTTACAGCAGTAACTTGAATTGTAAACTTAATGTGGATATCCAGTAGTGGCTGGATATCCATTGTTTAACCCTATTTGTGCTTCAATATGCTTTGGACCAATGAAAACGGCCCCCTACAGGGTTCGTGTCTCTCCCAGAGAGGAACTTTACCTGGAGGTAAGACCTCACCTAAGCAGAACATCTTGATTTTACCAAGACTATGATGAAGACACCGTAAATTTAACCCTCGGGCATAAGAACTTTCGCGTTTTACTTGTCTCACGTTGTCTGAATAGCTTGCCAAGGCGTCGGATGCCCACTGGCGCGTGTTCGTGAATGACCTTGGAGGTCACTAAACCTTATAGGCAGCGCCTTGGTGGCAGAATGGCCGAACCAACTGAGAAGTGAGCAGCGAATTCGAATTCCGATGGTTATCGCGCACTTGGGTTACCCCTTTCCTCCATCTTTCTTTCGAATGGGGAAACCCATTCGGGGGAAACCAAAATAAATCCCGCGAGCTATATTTGAGTTCCTTGGCGAACGTGACTTGATTGCTATCGGCAGATACGGAGGTTATGCAATGGTGAATCTCTTTACGTAACCTTCAGTTATGTGATGTCTGAATGAGGAAAGAATCATACACAAATTATTCTTTGATTTGTGTGAAGAAAGTCTTGCGATGGGTCGGGCTTCGTTGAGGCATGTGGATCTCGCTTGAGTATTGCCTGGTTTGATAAATCCCTGCTTCAATAGCTATTCTATGTATTGGCACCATACATGTATTTCTTTGTAAACTATACATCCCTTTATCTTAGAAGGATGGATAATGTAATGTTCTGGGTCAACGAGTCCCTGTGAACTCGATAAGCGACGTAAATTTTCTAGAATAAATCTTCTACCAGTTTAGTATTTAGTAACAGTTCGCCTAAAACTAGAAAACCACTAGTTGCAAAGCTTTCAAACATGCACCTTTTTAAAAACCGACGACACGATCATTTTTTCGTGTATATTTTGGTCTCATATTCGATCTCAGGCGAGTGAATGTGTTCCCATAAGATGTATATTGGAACTCCACCCAATATCATTTACTCAGTTTGATTTTATGCATATAAACTTAATTTTATAATAACAATAATGACAAAAACAACAACGACAACAATAATAATAATAATAAACGATGCTAGACAACGATTTGACAAAAATTATTAGAAAAATTAAACATTGAAGTTAACCTATATTTAATTAAAAATTACTAATCCTGGATACCTGCCACTTAGTAATTAGAAAAATTTTAAAAGAAGACTAATAATCTTTGTGATCGTATGGAATTTGACATAAGTCCGTTCCCATAACACCGTCACTTTGAAATTAAAAATAATAATAGTAAAACGTCTTTATTTAAGGTCTTAAAGTCTTTATTAAAGCGAGACTGAGACTAAAAAGTCTCTTCTTCCATCTAACCTGTCGTCAATGTTATTATTAAAACATGAATAAATTTGTAAATAGAAATAGAGAGAAAAACTTAAGAAGAATTTGAGGATGTAAAAAACCTAAGTAGTAACTTAGGAAAAAAAAAATCCACAGCAGGAAAACATTTAATCTTATTTAAGGGTGAGATGGAGACTCCTTAGTACCTTCCAACATCTAACCTTTGATTTGCACCGGTTTTCATCATCTTTAAAATTACTTTAATCGCTGTCGGGCTCTATTTCTATTGCAAAATGTAAATATAATGTAATTTTCATAAGAAAGAAATTTTATAGATTATCATTCACATCGTCGAATGTATATTTCGGCTTCAAAATACGAGAACTTCGATAAGATATTGGGGTACTAAACAATTGGACGAGACTTTGAAACGATTTCGCAGGGCCCTCACTGCCTTCCTGAAAGTACGAGTGCGGGTTTTTCGTGTTCTTTGAAATCTCAGTGGAAAAATGCGGTAATCATTCCATCGAAACAGGGCTAATGGAACCTGAAATCTGTTTCCCATTTCTACTTTCGCTTCCGTACTCCTTTACCATAAAATCGATATAATCCGTTCCCGATGCAATTAAAATATTTAATGAAGGGAGAACCACCTGTTATCCGATCATTTGCAAAGCTAATGAACCAATAAAATATTCAAGTCCCGAATTACTCACGCTGGTCCTCTCTTCGGGATTCCCTCAAAAGAGAGTCGGTGTTTTGGAGTGCAGCGAAGAAAATGCGTTTTAACGCTTGCGATCGGTGACTGAGAAATATTTCGAGTTTCTTTAATAAATGTCTGTGATTCAGTTTGTGCTGACATGCAGTCCTGTGGGTATAAGGGATGCATCGCACCCGGGCGGTGGTATCTAAAGGGCGGTAACAGAAGCGTAGCCAACCATTATCATCATTACAATAACATTATTAGCCGTTTTCTGTTTTGATGCATACGATTTATCTTGGAAGGATTGTGATTAGCAAACATTTAGGGGAAAGAATTACGGATAACTAATAATGAAATATTTGTGCAGCGGATTCAATTGTAGAATTGGAATCAACAAAAGATTTTCAGGCACAAAGAATAAATCCTATACGGGTTTTGAATTATATATTTACCAGAGATTTGATCGGAGTCTTTCCTAATTTGCAAATAGCTTTGGGTTTTATTGACTTCCGGAAACTGTTGCGGCTAAGATAATGATACTCAACGGTAAGGGGAACTGTTGACTTATAATGACCATCCACGAAATACGAATATCTATGCATAATTAATTGCTACTGATGTTTTGTAACCAATGTAAATCGCGAAACGAAGTCATAAAACACTGATTTTTCAAGGTCTTATAAAATAATTTTTATCTGCAAATCAGGAAATGTATGGTTTTAGTATTTTATTTTAAGGGGCGTAAATTTATGTTCACACCCGGGTGGCAGATAGGCTAGGCTCTGCTGACATGAGTCAATTTTAGATCATACGTAACATCGTGTTAGGTTTAAGATCGAATTACTTCATCACCGGAGAAATCTATGGAATCGAAAGTCTTTTTAGTTAATTTTGGCTCTGTAATTTTGAAGATTCCCTAAAGAAGGAATACTGCAGGCCACAAATGTAGACTTTTGTCCTCAGATGGGATAACCTATTTGAAAATGATTCATAAAATGAAAAAGTTGATCTTGTACAACTGAAGGGTCTTCAAATGAAACTTCATTAAATTTATAGCTACAAAAATGCAATCGTTCTTGAGGCATTATGTGTTATGTTATAAAAGAAATAAATAAATAAACAAATATATATGATGGCCGGTTCGAAACCGGTCGTTTTGCAAATATATGTGGAAATAAGTAAAGCGTGATTTTCATTTCTAGTTTGGATCCGTTATATGTTACGTTCTAGCATTCTGACAGTCTTTCTTTGCTCCTTACAGACTTTAATTTCACATGGAGCTTTTAATTCATTTGGATCAGCTGAGATGTATCTGATTAGTCTATATATATAAGTTTTATGTAAGAGAAACTCCAAGAAATTGATACTTAATTCGTTAGAAATAATTAATATAACTATGAACGCTTTAAAAATGTGTCAGCGTATCTAAGACATAAACATGCTATAGCGGTTGAAGGTTATATTTAAAAAATATAACACGAAAATTCGCCCATTTCCTCCAAACAAGGTTTTAATGGAACAATTGCAGCGTTGTATGCGTGAGAACCGTTATAATTCGCATTTACAAGAATTTTAAGAAAAGTAAACGCCGAAAATAACTCGAGAATTGTCTACAATTTAGAGATACTTAAATCGGTTTATGATTGTCCTGTCATCATTTATGTGTTGATAATAAATTAAAAAGGGGAAAGAATCATTAATCAAAATTCACTGTTTGGGCCTCAACTTTGTGGTAGCTCTTCATGATGACACAGGAATAAAAACAACTTTTACATGTTACCACAAGATTTAATAAATACTGTGTATACTGCGTAACCTGTACAAGTTATTTTTATTTTCATCAGGAAACATTAATCATATGAATATGTCAAAACAGATCTACGAGAATGTTTATCTTTACAATATCTTATTGTTGAGGCAATCAAAGATTTAGATGAGAAATTATTTGCTATTCCGACAGCCATTTTGTTATTTCTTGTTAACCGAGCATTTGAGCTTCAAAAATTAATTTTCCTTATTAGTAGTATTGCCCTCATAACGGCGTATTAATTAAGTTTGAAAGCTTTCGTTATCACCGATTCTACCCACCGATGACTACTTCATTAAAATTAAAAGGTTAAAACGATGGAAACATTAAATTCCCAACTACAACAATGGGTATCTCGACCTAAATGTAATTTGGTAATAAACGAGCGTAATCCTCGAGCGGCACCACGAAATAAGAAAGAATAAGAACCTTTTCCTCCATTTCGCTCTAAATCCGGAAATAGGATTCCGTGCGAGCAATTTGTCGCCGTAATGAGATTTATATTCCAACTTTTGGGTCAGGGGAATTTTTAACCTTGGTTTTTGATGATAAACGCCCTATTCGGATGAAACATGGGAAGGAACCGTGAAAAATAACGCGGCTAATCGCAGTCTACTTTGGCGCGAGAATGTCTACCGCGTGTCTTGACGTCGAACAAAAGGAAATAAGTGATGCGGAGCACAAGTTCTTCCCCCAGTCGTTCCGACTGCAGCGAAAATCTTATTCGAGATGCATTTATTTATGAATTCGAAAGGAAAATAAACAAGGGCGGCTCGGAAATACTCTTCCTGGATTGAAAGGGAGAGAGTGCATATTTCGGAGTCGCGTGCAATGACCTGTCACAACATCTAGATTTATGGTCCGAAAAAATTCCAAGGCTTTCCCCGCTTCGGCAAAGCTTTCGGGAACTTCCAGCGAGAGATTTCCCTCAGACGGGCGACGGAAAAAATAGAAGTGTTTACAGCCCGATACGCATCTATTTATAAGTGATCCCGCTAAAAAACAAACGACGCCATTTTGCTTTCGTTCGGATATTAACTCTAGGATTTGGGGGATTTCCCTCCTTTTTTCTTCTCTTTTTGGGAAACTGTCGCAAGAAATTCTTTCTCCCGCTCTCTGCTCACGGTATCATTAATATTGTTTTCGTTCTTGATTCGATTTTTCGCTTCGTTTTTGTTCGTCTGATGCGCCCTTTTCTCCGATGGCGCTCATGTCGAAGTCATTTTTCACGCGGGATTTATTCCTTCGCCTTCATTGTTGCATTTATGTTCTTCGTCGAAATTATCCTTCTCACATCTGATATTGAAGAAAAATGAAAACACACTCCTTTTCCAAGGCTGCGGGATTTGTATTGAGAAAGGCAGTGCGTAACAACGCGGCCATTTCTGACGATTTGCCCAAATGCTAACGTTGGTTTACTCACGAAAATATTATTGTCGTCGGATATTTCTTCGAAAAACTCGAGAAAAGCATTTTTAGTTTGTTATTTTTTTTTTGAAACTTCGTATAATTGAAAGACGTATATTCGTTTCTTATACTCTTCCCTGTTTGGCAAATTAAAATTTATGTCTGTGGATTGATATTTTCGTTTAAAATACAAGTAGAATGATTTTTATTCAGTTAATATATGTTTTTGCGTAACGCGTCAATTTCATGAATTTCCGAAGACGTTAATAAAGCTGAAAATGTGATATAACTAATTGTTGCATAACATATCTTGCAGAGTGAATTTCACAATGGTTTACGTAACTAAGTAGACTTACAGAGTGGCTGCGATTAGGGGATGAATGTATCTCCCCAAAATATATCATTATGAATATACGTTAATATGCGTTCAGACTAACTTCTCTCCGGAAAAAATATGATCGTTTAAAGTTTTCTTGCGGTCGTACTTAGAAGAATTAGTTGTAGAATTTAAATAGTAGATACTAAACATAAGATATGTACTGGAAATTAAAGATAAACTTGAATTAGTTTCGGAATTAAAAAAAAGCAAGGAAAATTTTGACGAAAGCGCTATTAATATGAGTAATTCGAGAAAAATATATTGATAAAAGATCCTTACGTAGATTATTTTGAATAAAATGCAAGCATAACATTTACAAATAAGAAAAATAGAAGATTCATTCATTCTATGTTCATGCTTATGAAATAAAACATTTTAAGATGTAGTAAACCAGAAACACTCATGTACAATTCTTCATAGTAATACGCATAAGACTGGTTTCAAATCTGCATATATTTCGTTATAAGTTCGAATGGAAATTTACAAAGAGTAATTGACTCGCAGTCCGAATTAACTCATTATTTTTCGCCAAACGTTTCTGTAAAGTATTTCGTGGACTCATTTTTTTTTGATTGAAACGTTGGAGTTACATTAAATTTTCTTACGAATTTTCTTCCTTGGTATTTACTTATCTTTCAATGGTGGCGGTTACTTTCTTTTCTAACTTTTTCCTTATGCTAACTTTAGGAAGGCAAGGTTTTAAAATTGCCAGCGCAGTACACAATGTTTATAAATAAATAGAACTGAAGAAAGATCTGATGCTTTTCCGGTGTATCGTTCTTAAGAAATCTTCTCGGGTTATCAACCGCGTAACTTCGTTGATTAATACCGACGTTTCGGTAACAACCTCTGCTGCTATTTTCATATTATATATATGGTCTTGGTCGACATCGTTGAAAATGGCAACAGAAGTTGCTGCCAACGAAGTTTGGTTGATAACCCGAGAAGATTTTTTGAGGTATAGAACTTATTGCCTAATGTAAATTACCGGTCATTTTCAGGCGATGGAGATCATAAGTGCAGAATAAGCAGAAGAATTCATTGTGAATGAATGGGTCACTAATATCTTACGCAAAACGTAATGCAGCTGATTTTAATGAAAAACCTATTTTCTGGTTACATTTGAAAAAATTTATACGCCAAGACTCGTAAAACGAAGCACAATTTAAGACGTCATTGTCTAATTGTACAATCCTTACACCGAACTATATGCTTCGATTCGAGTTTTTGCAGGAAAGTAGTCTATAAACAACGGACATCTCTAATGCTTCCAACTCTAATTCTTTTTGGATAACTCACTAAAATGAGGTTTAATTTTCGGACTACTCATTGAGGGTAGGCGACATGTCTGATTCCTAGAGGCAGGTTTATCTCAAGGGCGCCCAGATCCGTGGGACTAGTAGTAATAGTTGAAAAAATAGGAAGATACGGAGATCTTAAATAAAACGAGTTTTTGGGAAAACTCGAAAATTTTTGAAAAAGAAATGAGAAAAAATCGGAAGAAATGTAAATGGAAATATTTTTTGCTTACGTGGAAGTCGCCTTAATGCAAATTGATAATTAAACCAATCCCAAGAATCACACACACACCTCAATGCATTGGAGAATTTATACATTTATAAAAATAAAGATACTTTGATGAATCAAGATTTAGACTTTAATAAAACACTTTTCAAATTATTAGATCGCTAACGCCTTCAGTTGTCATTTGTTTCACTTCAATTTTATCGGTTGGCGCTCTTTCTCTTCGCATTCCTTAACCGGTCACCAGAGCCTGAAGATGATTCCGTAGGAACCGAAATACGTATAGCGTGAGTTTTTCCTTTCGATGGTTTTTGGAGTTTATTGTACCCTATAACACAACCATCAGCAGACACCTCACCTTATTTCAATCCCAAGAAAATGATATCAATTATATAATGATCCAGAATGTAACTGTACTGAGGCGCTAAAATATTACCATTGGCATTGTTATGGTATGTCACGGGAAAACGATAATTTAGCTCACGAAAAAGTTCTTAAGGAAATATGTTGTAGAATTTAAGACGTCCTCGGAATTACTTCTTACCTACACCTATAAATCCTCCTGAGATATTCTGAGTGAAGCCTAAGTAAGTAACATTTATATTTAATTGTGATAAAGGAAACTGAACTGAATTTTACGATGGACACATGAGAGTAAGCGAACGGCGCCAAACGATTTTCTCATCGCGCCAGACAAAAAGTGAAAGCAAAACCTCGATTCTTCCTTTCACTTTCCCTATGCATTTTTTACCCGCATCGTTAAATCTCCGCCGAGATCTCCGAAGCATTCCACTGTTTCCAGAAGACGGAATTCAAGACTTGAGGGAACAGGTAAGTTGGATCGAGAATCGGAAATTGGTCGCTGACCATTCCATACTCTTGAACAGAACTGGGGAAAGTCAAAGCGATGATTTCTAACTCCAAAACCACTTAGAATCTGATCATAATCTCGTGTATTTTTCTTCACCTGCACGGAATAATGGGTGGTTGAGAATATTGCAAACTAAAACGTAATATTCACCCTATGGAGTCTACGTGTAGTTGTAGTAGTATTTTTAAAAGTGCTTTGACATCTGAGGTTAATAATTCGCACATATGGCCTGCCACCGGGAATCGAACCCGGGACCTCTTTCATTAAATCCAAAAGAGTTGCCCACTAGGCTATCTGGAAGCCCCGAAGTTCATATGAGTAGGTCGAACTCAGGGTAAATTGGTGAACGTTACGTTAAATATAGTTAAATTTAGTGGTAACTCGTCTCTCAATTCAGTTCTACAAACCCTATTCGCTCCGGCTTGAAGTTTGTGACAGGAAATGTTTGTGTCTCGAAACAAAGTGTTCCTTCATATATTAAAAAATGTTTTTGCTCATATCTCAAGATTCAATTTGTATCTTGAGGTAAAAATGGAATAAGAGAAAAGTTCGTATGTAGAGCACTTAGTAAGTCGATGTAAAACTGTAAAAGAGATGGGTTCATGGTTTCACGAATCCATTGTTTTGAGTGTAAATTGCCCAAAAATTGATAAACTGGAAGGAAGTAAATGGTACCAATGACGATTAAGAAATAGCCGGGGTTATATTCTTTGCTTTAATAGGTTCTGTCTGAAAAGTTATCAGCCCTAAGGCTGGTTGGATCTTCAATCCTTCGCTATTATCTAAAATAGCCGTAGAAGCTTATGCAAATGGGTAAGATGAGGAGTCCGAAAACATGTCCCTGACAAAAGTATTCTCAAGTATCCATTAAGATATAAGGGAGGGAACGTTTGTCTTTCGGTACTGGAAAGAGTAAACGTATCTTTCTTCCCTTCACTTTTGTCTCACTCTCGTCCATGACAGTGATAATATGAACGCTATTGAGGTATGAGTGATGCAAAAGATTAGAATTCATTTTGATCACCCTTTATTAAATGCCTCGAGAATAGTTATGCATGCGACTATTGTACTCAGAGGCGTAGCCAAGGGGGTGGTTTTGGGGGTTCAAACCCCCCATGAACACAGAGCCAACAATAAACGAAACCGTGCGAAAGGATTTCCTCTCAATGGAGACACTGCTAGAGATTCGCAGATTATACATGTTCAAGTAAATCAGAAAGAAAAGAAAATTGGTACACGGCTGTTATTGAATTAGAGGTTAAAAAACAATCCGTAAGCCGTATTTCGGCACGCGGAATACAGCTTACGGAGTGTTTTTAAACCTCTAAAGCAAATAAATCAGTTTCTATTGTATTATAGACATATGTAGATGTAGATTAGATTTTGGGCGGATGTACTCCTGCCCCTGGATTGTAGGAAATACAGCCCCCCTGGGACGAATCCTGGCTACGCCCCTGGTTGAAGTGCACTCATATCATTCTGGTACATTGAGAAATGCAAGGGCTACCTCAATCCTCATCTCGTTAGTAAGCTTTCTTCCATCCACTACGCTTTTAGCAGCTACTGTTGGATGGCCTAAGGATCCTCCCAGCTTTCGGACTGGTGCATTTACAGACGCTGCCCCTTCCCTAGATTACCCATGTTATGAAGGTGGCATTTTAATAGAGGCTGCGGCGAGTGTGCTACAGCATTCCTTGTATTTCTACCTACTTTACTGGGCGGGCCGCATTGTCATTAGCTCAGTAATGAGAAACGTGAGTGCTGTTTCTTCTAGTTAATGAGTAATCCAGATTCGATTACGTTAAATACTTGAGCAAATCAGGAAATATATGGTTTTGGTATTTAATTTTAAGGGACAGTAAATTATGTTTGCACCCGGGCGACAGATGGGCGCGGCTCTGTAGAGGTACATTTTAAAATATGCGCTGTCATCAATTCCTTATTTTACCCGCATTATTTCAACTTCATCATAAAACCTACTCAAAGAATCGAAGCGTCGCCTCCATTCGACCATCGATTCCCGCCGCATTTGACAAAAAAGAGGAAAACGCTCCCCGACTCGAAGTCAATACCCCTTCAACGGTCCACCCACGTCACAAAGCGGAGTTGAACCCGTAAATACCGTCTCAGCGCAGGGATTTAATGCTCTCTTCGAACCTCTCTCTGAAAAACAACTCGAGAGCAAAACTCTCGATTTCCGCGAGTTTCCGACCGGAGAAATTTAAAAGTCTGCGTGCGCCTTAAAGGAAAACGGCCTCCGCCATGCGGAAAAAAAAACCGTTAAGAAGTGATCGTATGGAGGGGCCAATACTTCCAAGGACGGTTCGGCGTGCCTTTTTGAGGCAAAGCCGCGATCATGCAGTGGGCGTAACTGCGTCACCCACGCGCCCTGTGACTCACCTGCTGCCTCCATCCATCTCCGGGAGACATCACGGTAACCGAGCACATTTCCGACTGCGATCGCGACGAATTTTCACGTCTACGCCGCATCGCGCGAAACATTCAAGCGATCGTTTAACCCAGGGATTCGCAAAATTAGGTGACATCGACCCCATCAAAAATTTCTGGGACCGCTCTAATTTATATCCGTGTAATTTTAATAGGAAAAGCGAGAAGGACGCTTAAGGGCCATCCTTCGATGATGTCACAGTACTTTTGGGATTTCGGAAACCCCCTCCTCTGTCACAAAGTATCGCCCGGAGATTCGAACCCTATGTAATAAAGCCGGCCGGCCTCGGTGGTGTAGGGGTTGGCGTGTTTTGCTACCTAGGGTCGAATCCTGGTTGCTTGTGTTTGTGATTTGAGACAGATAAATGCATGCGTGATCTCTCAACACCAGAATTCGCTTTATAAAGTCGTCATCATCATGATCATTATTATAACTATTGTTTCTGTCATCATTATTATTATTATAATCTTTTTACCCTCTATTTTTTCTTCCATTCCAATTATTGTACATTTTTTACTCTGTAACTTCTTTTCTGTTCTTTAACTTCTTATTTTGGAATCATATTTCATATGCAATTGCATTACAATCTTTTCTTTGGAACCCAAATAAGGAATATTTCTGTATTGTATCATAATTAAAATTTTTGTCGTTTATTATTTTACTTTTTACTCAGTTTCCTTTAACATTCTATTGTTTTAACTCCTTTCTTTTGTATCCTAATTAAGGTACACACATCTCTTATAATGTATCATGGCATTGTGCAAAAAATTTTGATTATTTTTATTTGAAGTATTATTATAATCATAATCACCACATCATCGTCATCATCATTATAGTGTCACATATTTCCTTCCCACCTGTCTTACGTATGACCTCTTATAAGGACGACCTCTTAAATTTTAAATATTATTTAAAACACTTATTTTACTGCTAGAGATTTTATATCTGATGAAACCCATATAATTATTCCAATTTGGAACTGATATTAAACTTTAATGAAAGTGAAACATAAGTAAATATTCATTTTATCATTTAATTTTATAACTTCTGCAGTTGACCTTTGGCTGACTCCCGGGCGGTAATCGACCCTTAAGAATGTCACGTTGACCTTTGGGGCTTTATATAGACCACTTTGCGGACCCCTGATTCAGCCAGGATTTTAACTAAACCACATTGGAATGTAATCAGTACTAATTACGTTATCCCTCAGCCTCCGTGGTTTAGGAATTGGTGCAGTAGCATGGCAAGCAGTGACGACCCCAGGAATTTTGACGCCCTGAGCGAGGAGCGTATCGGCCCATAGTTTATTTAGGGATTGCAATTCACCTATTATGGGATAAAACGGTATCTTTTGAAAACAAAATGTTCGTCCCCAAAATTTTTCCGCCGCAAGTGATGCTTGGATGAGGTGCCCTCAGAAAAATCTGTTCATTGGACAATTACAGAAGAGGCGTCAATAGTACCGATAGACGAGCACACAACCATTCCCTAACTAGAAAAATCCGATTAGCCGGGAATCGAACCCTAGACCTTGAAATTGATAACCACTTCGCCACCATGGCCGGTGAATCATTCATAAAGTACGGTGGTACATCCGTTATTGACTAGACAAATTTGAGTCTTCAGACAGTACCGACCACTGGTTCGTGGCCACCCGTAGGCGATATTATTCTCAATTACGGCATGTCTTAATAGCTGGAAAATTTGATTCCACAAAAATTCAAAAGTATTGGCTTCGATTATTATGAAGCCGTATTTTCCCCAGACTTTTCTTCTTTCGAAAATCCGTCACCAATTCTGAGTTATCAAGAGAACACATAATTTACTAGGTGGTGTTGGCAGATGTCAGTAATGAATACTTGTTCCAAGTAAAAATCAAGAAGAACGAAGAGATAATGAAGATAATCGTTATCACCAGATCATCTTCCTGATGATGATGCATGTTAGTCGAAACTTGGTCGTGTTAGTCATTAAATGAAAATATTTTCGTGAAAAAGGTACATCGCGTCTCTCCGTTCTACATAATATATTTCGTATATTTTATTTATAACTTTCAATTTTGAAAATCAAGAGTTTAATGAAGCCACTGCCACACACCGGAAGGCAGCTTGCAGGGTATTTATACAGAAGTAGATGTGACGCAATACACTGGCGAAGTGTTGAGTCCCTGACTTTCGGACGTGTTTCAAATTATCAATTGTTATTATTTTGCGCGGAATCACTGACGACTTTCCTCTGAGCTGCAACGTCCCGCGATCTATAGCAAGAGAATCGCTGACGCATTGGATGCAGAATCGTGGTGACACTATCTCCCACCGTTCCCAAATGTATCAATACCATTACAAATATTTTTCGCTTTTCAAAATTTAATCGATATTGTACCTCTTCACCGTTTTGCACCACCAGCTGATTGTGTTTTTCGGTTTTGATCTTTGGAGGCATTAATTAAATCTGATATAGAATTATTTACGTTTGAAGGATTGCTACAGCTAGAATCTCACTTTCATTAAAGTTAAACTGAAAGAATAGCTTTGATGATGTCCTCCTAACCTTAGTTACCTACCCTCGCCTTTCCCAAACAGCCTTGAACCTAATATTTCACTGATCTAATATTTTAAAAAACTATGATATTCCTTAGAAAGGGTGGATGTTAATAATAAAAAAATCATATGACTTTAAAGAAATGTTTTCCAATGATTTGGTTAGTAACGTTCTGGAAACTTTCTGGAAACCCGGTCTCGAGTCTTTCTCCCTAAGACTTTCTACTCAAGCATAATATTTAACGATTCAGTGCATCTAATGAAATGACCTATAAGATGTTTCCTCTGTTTATAGCAGATGGCAGCTGAAGCTTCAGCATTAAGGACCGCAAGACATACTAAAATAGCCAGCAACCGAATCTAGATGGAGGATAGGAAAAATTTTATCAGAGACATTTCTTGTAGTAAATTATATATTATGGCGACATTTGATACTCTGAATAATTAAATGAAAACTTAGAATTTAACATCCTCCAGCAGTATGACAGGCCTTCTTTTGTAAAAAGCTTTTGTCTAACTTTGTATTACCTGTTTTAATTAGCGAAGTATGCAATAGGGACAATAAATCTAAAGGAATGAAATAAAAAATTACACAACAGAGAATAAAACATCTCACGACCACAAATAATTATTGATACAAAAGGAAATATTTCATACAGTAATTCTGAGGATTGTAGTACTATATGAAATTATTATCCTACTCTTCGTTTTCTACTTCAGGAAATAAAACTTAATCATCTCACAGCGTTTTCATAAGAAACACAGGTAGTATTACTCGAACTTATAGTGAGGGAAAAATCTGCTTTACACAATGAACGAGGCAAAGTACATATTTTAATATAGTGAGTCCTGTAACCTTTTCAGAATTTCACTACAAGGATCTGTCATCAGAGGTACCAGGTTCTTGGTTTTTATCCTGAAAAGAGCGATTGCACGCTCAATATTTTACCTCAAAGAATATTCTAATCAGCCAGAAAATCGCCATAGTCAAATGTATAATTATTAATGTTCTCTCTGTGTCTCAATTCCGCCTTCACCTCTCACATTACCCATAATCCCACATCCGCCATTTCTCTTAGTAGATATCGCCCGGAATCAAACGCACCCGCGAGCTTTCATCTTGGCGGACTGCGTCAGTGTTTTGTTTTCGTGCCGCATTGGAATTCACACCGGCAACGAGACCTGGCAAAGGATGGCGAGCCTATTTTCCATCGTCTAGCTCAGGATAAAACGAGGCTGTTGAACGAGGTGATTGGCGGCGATGGTTTGAAGCGACTAGAGGTAAAAACAACTTCCTGGAACTGATGGAGAATACTTGTGAAGTTGGCGGGCTGACGACTGCTTTGTCGCTGAAGTATAAAGGAATAAGTCAGGGGTCTTATGATGAGACATACGGCGCAATTTATGGTTGGAGGTACTGCGATCATATATATAAGGAATGAGGGTCCATATTTACCAAGAATATATGTAACATAGAAGTGATAG
Source organism: Ladona fulva (assembly GCA_000376725.2). Lineage (NCBI taxonomy): Eukaryota > Metazoa > Arthropoda > Insecta > Odonata > Libellulidae > Ladona > Ladona fulva. Next base: position 1,471,271 of record KZ308684.1, on the reverse strand, counting down.
TAACGCCATAAATAAACCACCTATTAAACGACACAGAATCAGGAGTAACTTTGTGGTAATAATTAACGTTAAACCTATCTATTTGATAACTTTAAACTTCGACCTTCACTCCTGATGATAACTTTTACTATCCCTCCCACAAAACTACAACATTTCGAAGATTTTTAGTGTTTCTGACATCAATCTTTGGAATTCCCTATTAGTCTAAGAAATACAACGAGTTTGCACCAATTTAAATATTTATATTACGAGTATCTTCGGACGTTGCAGTACAATTGTATATTGTGATATAAAATTATATGTATATTATACAATTGTAAATTGCTACGTAATATTATTTTTTTATGTTTCACTACGACAAAGTATAAGGATACATTTGGCTTTTTGTATATGTTTTGATTCTGTTCTGAGGTGGCTTTCTGCCACAGGACATTAATAAATATTATTATTACTATTATTATTATAGCTTTCGGTAGGTTCATAAGTCCTGAATATTACATTTTCAAAGACGTTTGTTTCATTACTTGATAATTCATGTCGCCCTTTACATATTTTGCTTTTGTCTTTGCCTATATCATTTCACTTACATTCTATCTTTAATAACTTTCTTTAGCAGCCTCTTTCTTCTTTGGCAAATAATTTTCTTTGTCTTCACTTTATTACTCCAATCAAAACCCTCTCTCCCGCCGTCAACTCAAGCAACTTCGAGTTTGTTTTTCCGCCAACGCAACTTTATTTTTCCTTTCTGCCCCACACCAACATTTCTAAGGTCTCCAATCTTTTGATATCCCCTTCTCAGGATCCACGTTTCAAAACAACTAAACACTCCAAGAATTTTACTAATCTTTTCCTGATTTCCTTATGGAAGCCTTTTGTCATCTGCTTCCCTCGCTTTATCAAAGTTTTCTTTGGGTTCTGATATTCTTCCTCCATTCTCGTCTTCCATTCGAAGAAAGAACACTGTCCAAGTAAGGGAATTGATCCACCTGTTCTAGCGTTCCCCATTCACTCTAATCGTTACCTTAACTTCGTTTCCTTTAGTAAAACTCATGACTTTTAGGTTTATACAACAATTTCATTAATCAGAAATTCAAATTACATGAAGCACAAGGAGGATGAAAGTAAAAAGATGCAACCACTTAAGATATTAATAGACGGACATGTATATATGTGCCAGACATACACTGGTTAGCCACCCTAGAAAGAACCGCAGGAGAGGGCAATGCCTCCCAGTTTTGTGGGGAAAAGCGACCATAAATTCAAAGCCAGAACGAAGGATCACAGGAAAGATTTGGGTTAATTATCTTTTTTAAACAGAACGGCAGTTACTTAGAATGGCCTACCTAAAGAAATTCTCAGTCTCTTCCCACAAAACAAAGGCAGTTTTAAGAAGAATATAATTAAATATGACGTAAGAAATGTATAAGTTAAAGATATTCATATGCAGTGGATGTAAGACGGGATTATGATGCTGTTTTGCAGAGTGAGAGATGACATTGTGCCTTGTTATGGTCAATTTTGTTGTTGGGTGCATTTGTAAATGAAGTAATGTTGTTGTTATGATGTTACAAGTTACCACCTGGTGTCCGCCTACTTGTCACCATGTATATATAATAATATCTAGTGCTGTAAAATAGTACTGAAAAAATATTAATTTGTGAGCAGCTTCAAAGAAATGATTGGCATCCAAATAGATATAATATACAATGATAATATGCTTTATGATGTTCATATCAAGTCATCTACCTCTCGCGGATGAATAAATGTAGGTCAGTATAATGAATGCGTGCATGCATAAAAGTTACGCTACTCCTTTTCGGGGTAAGCATGCTAATAATACAGTAGTCTCTTTAACCATACCGTTCTTCCCTTTTACGTACACATCTAGGACACATCCCCAATATTTTCATACATTCTAATTCATTTCTCCGTCTACGTAGTTAGTCCATCCTCTTCAGGATTTAATAAGTAGTGTCTCGGTCACATTTCTCTCTTTCGGAAATATATTCCGTCAATTTAATAATTGCTCCCATTTCAAGATCGAGAATCCGAGTAATTTTCCAAGGGAATACGACCTTTGTTTTATGTACTACTGCTTCACCACTGTCATCATCCTCTGGAAGGTCACTTTGAAGATAGAGAATTCATGGCTTAAGCCGATTATTGGCTTCTGAAAACTAGTGATTGAATTATCTACCACGGAAAAGGAATGAAATTTTAAATACCTAAGTATCAATGTAGGACTGATATTATTTGAAGCCTACAAAGGAACAATTTTGCAAAACTGGACAAACTATATGCAGCGATGACGGTCATTAAGGCGTTTGATTCTGAAGTAGTACTTTTGAACAGTTGAACTTTCTTGCCGAGTTTTCCAAATTATATAAATTAATCTCTATCAACTTGATACATTTCATAAGGTTTCATTTATAAAGGCATTAACAACTTGAATGATATACCTTGTTATCAATGCTCTTAATCTTCACCCGTCACGCATTTCC
>KZ308684.1:1399756-1467923 GCA_000376725.2 Ladona fulva | reverse complement strand
TTTTTTTGTTCATGGTTTGGGCAGCTGTGCTTGGATAAATCGTAGAGTGGTGAAAGACTTCATTTAAGGGATGAATTTAGGAGGGCTAAATTCGATTTGATTAATTGTGTATGTTGTATTATTATTGTATGATTGACAAGAGTATTAGTGTATCCGACAGCGTCATTGTTTTGTGTTGTATTTTTAGGTGAGGGTGGAAAATACTTTGTCCAAATCTAACCACCGGAACATTGTTCTATTTGTAAGATTATCTAAATAAATAAATAAATACAAGTAACCTTAAAAATATTACGGTAGCCGGGCATTTCGTCGGAATATTACTCGATCATCCGGCCACCAAAAAATAGAGTAATTTGAAAGGTCAAAGCCGAAATCTTCGAAGTAGTTGATTGTAGCTACATCTCAATTATCTCAAACGCAAAAATGTCACCAAATCTGACGCCATGAGATCCGTCGCACGTTTTAAAATCGTCGGCATTCCACGTGCGACAATCGAATCGGCCATCTTGTGATCATCAGAGCCCACAGGCATTCGCGCGAATGTAACACGCGGTGAGGATCGTCAAACTCGGAATAGCAGAGGACAATTGAGGAGGGAGGGACACCGTGGTTCCTTCGGCAAGCACTAAACTCCAATTTGGATATTAGACAAAGTGGAATTTCATTACAGCTTCGTTTTACGAGGGCCGTAAATGCCGTTAGCAGAGTCGCCCGTCGTGGGTGAAACTTCTCCTACGCAAACACTTCCATTACGCCGATTAACTCCCTGTTTCACGACTAAATGAAATGGAGGACAGATATGAGTCCGGAGTCGATTCGATCCCATATAAATTTAGCTTATTGTTAATTAAAATTTGTGTCGGCGTACTCCTCTAAAAAGTAAACACGGAACTGAGGAGATCAGTTGGAAGCAGTAAACAGTAGCAGTATGGGTGCAATCAGGGACGAAGTGCAATGTTGCATTTGAGGTTGATGGATTGGGGATGTACTGGAAATGGCAACGTTCACAGTAAATAAACGGAGGACTTGTGAAAATCGATGCGGTATTTTCATACAGAAAACCTCATACATGACGACGAATTTATGTTATCTGAGGACAAAAGCGTAGAGATCAGATCGAAGCCCCCCATTTAAAGTTACCATAGTGCCGTAAGCATCGGAAATAACCCGCTTGTTAGAAAGTAGGTATATATAGGCATACGTATTTATAAGTATAGGTAGGCTTTCTGCAGAAAACAATCGTTGCATCTTGTTAAGCGAAAAGTACAATATATTAATGTAATAATTAAAATCATCACCGTTGTCAGTCATCTTCAATGCGGCATCGGATGTAGGTCTCCCCAAGCGCTTTCCAATTCTCTCTATTCTGAGCCTCTCGTTGCCATGTTATCCCTAAGTACTTGATAATGTCTCTGTTCCATCTGTATTTTGGTCTTCTTCTTGGCTTCTCCAATTCTCTTGGTGTCCAGTTGAGAATTGCTGATGTCCAGCGACTGTCGTTTCTTCTTGCCACGGGGCCTGCCCACATCCATTTCAGCGATCTGACCTTATCTATGATGTCTGTCACTCCTGTTATCTTCCTAACCCAGGTGTTGCGTTTCCTGTCTCTTCTTGTGATTCCAAGCATACACCGTTCCATACTTCTACGCTTAGTCTGGAATCGCTGGGATATTGCTGAGTTTAATAAGTACCCCAGTTCCGCTTCTATACGTGAAGACTGGTTAAATGTATTGATTTAAGACCTTCTTCTTCAACAAATTTCCCCTATTTAAAACTCATTGGGCGGTTTCTTCATAATTTTATCGAGACACTTTCCGAAAAGCCAAAGAGCTATAATTTGGAATGTGAAAATGATTCTTGCCCAGGTTTTATATTTAACGTTGACCGCTAGGTTGACTTGCCGTTGACTACCTAGGTTGTATGTTTAACGTGCATGGTTCGATACCAGGGCACGTTAATTATTCCTCCGAATGATATGTACAAAAAACTCAGATGCTATTTTGAGGTACTTTCCTATACGATGTCGCTTTGAAATATTAGGGGTTAATAGAGGAGCCCTCCCTCCTCAGTTCTCCATGGTTCTCCTTGGTTCGATGCTGAGACGGTTCAAATCTCGCCCTTATAAACACAGACTCCGAATTTGAATATTTATTGCGGAATTTCCCAAAAAGATAACTAGCTATAACACGGTAAGTAGATAGAATTCGGAATCCACAGTTTCCTGTCTCTTTCTTTGATTTCAAGCATAAACCGTTCCATACTTCTTTGCGAGGTCTGCAGTCGCTGGATTATTGCTGCGTTTAGTTCCCAAGTTTCGGTTCCATAGGTCAATACTGGTGAAATGCATTGGTCGAAGACCTTCTTCTTCAAAACCATGGCATTTTTGACTTAAAAATATACGAGTTACTTCCGAAGGAGCTCCATCCAAGTTTAAATCCTCTGCTCACGTCATTAATCCTGTTATTCTATCCTGCTGTTATTAATTATCCTAAGTGTGCGTATTAATCATTAAAGCATATTTTATTTATATGGCGAATATATCGATTGCAATGACTAAATGATAGAGAAAGAAATGTCTTTACTGAAGTGTCTTATATACCAAGGAAATGCGAAAAATGTCAAAGTACCGTAGTTGGATTATTTTATTTGCATTTAATAATATTCCCCTGAAAATAGCTACCCAATGTTTCTGTCGAAAGTTACACTTTAAAATACCCTTGATTTCATTTACAAGTCATCAAAGCATTGGCATTGAAAACTGAGAAAAAGTAGAATACGAGTAAAAGTATGAGAGGAAAGAATCTCTCTCCAATTAGGAGTAAATTATGCCTTTTCGTGATTTATGCGCAGCAAATGCGACGATAAAATTACTTTTTACGCTTGTTCATGGGCTCGGCATCTTTATACAATTTAAAAACAAATGTTGAAAGTAATAATAATATTAATATAATAATAAAGGACTTTATTCAGGGCGAGATTGAGACTAACAAGTCTCTTCTTACATTTAACCCTTTCTCAGCACTGTACATTGAGGCCTCCGATAGACCCTCAGCCATCGCCTTATGTCTGCACATATTCGGTAAAGCCTTTAATATGCATACACTGTCTTGACGCCAAACCCTGCTATGAAAACAAATTCCCGATATTTTTAGCTTCGCGTCGTCATTTGAAATGTTCGAATCGAAAATTCGCTCTTAGTCTGAGAGTATCAACCTCAAGACAATCTTCTGACGAATACTTGCTCACGGGTCTTTTTTATTGTTTGCAAGGTTCGAGGGACATTGATCAATACGCTCGCCGAAATTCAACCGGAATCCAAAGGTGAGGTTATTTTTTATCGGGGCCAATTAAAATTTGCTTATTTCCCCGTCTCAATTTGTACTCGTGACTTTGAGGAGACATATTCTTCAGTTTTTTTCAGCTGTCATCAGTCTACTATCACACAGTTGGCGGAAGAGGTTCAATAACCTTGTGAAGCAAAATGACGAAAATTTTGTAATGGAAGATGCAGTTATTCAGTTATGCCTTTTTCTGCGATAAGCATGTTATTCAACATTACGAAATGAGCTTAAAAATTGATAAAAATTATGGTTGTATTTCTTTCACCATCGAAAAATCTAGATTTATATATTAATACGAGATAATACCTCAGCCTAGAACCAATAGACCTTAGCTACCTAAAACAAGTGAGTTTCATAGGCCGATTCAATATCAAAATTTTGAATGAGTCGAGGGAAAAATGTCTTTCCTTGCGGACTTTGCAAAATTAGAAATAGTGTCTTTATATGACTTATCTCAGATAATTTATGACGGTATTTTGAGCTGAGGTAGGGCTTAACACGCAAACCGTGACCCCAGTTTAGAAGCGTCTTCTACTTAACCGGCAGTCTTTATACTGTCAGTAATATCGAGTCTTTATACAATCAGTATACCATAAGATTTCTATATAAAATTAGACTTATAAACAAATAACCAAGATAAATATTTAATCGTCTGGATAATAAACCTGCAAAACAATTGTATTACTTTTAAGAATTTCTTCCGTTTAGATGATTAATTTATGGAAAACATATATCATAATATCCTGAAATTTAAAGGCATAGGAAGGCAGTTTAAAGCAGTACAGGTGATGCATGCAAACGTGTAAGGATGTCTCAACTAATGAGTGTGCTAGGACATGAAAATATGAAAGAGAATTCTTAACCCGTTATATATTCCGTTCCAATCTCGGTTCCCAAGAATTTTTTCAAATTTTAAAATGTTTAGGTCTAAACTAGGGTATTTTGTATAGGGTAGGGTATTGTATAGGAACCGAACCGACAATCGGAATCGCGAACCGTAACCGAAAACAGGAACAGAAATCGAAACCGTAACCGAAAAGAAAACCGAAAAAGACTATTTTTGCCGGGAACCGATCCCGAACCGGATAATTAAAACCGTTAAAACTGAACCAAATCCAAAACCATTATTTATTCCGTTCCAATTTCGGTTCCCAAAAGTACCATTTTATTTAAATAAAATGGATGAAGCTCTACTAGATTTGTAACAGCACCTCGCAGCTAACGGAAATTAATACTTTATACTTAACTTCGTTCCAGTATTTCAATCATCATTTCTTTAATATCTCAATTATTATCCTTGAATTGGATCATATTTAATTGTAACAGCCCGTATAATAAATTAACTTTCAGAAGGGCATAGAATTTTAATAGTCAGGGCGAAAAAAACGGCTCTAACCGGTTCGACGAAGGCAGATGGAACGAAACCGGAATTGAACCCAAATTTGTTCATTTTATCGAGTCGGGAAGAAAACCGGAACTATATATATACGTATATATTACGGTTCAATGCCGCGGAAAAAAACCTCAAAGAACGAAGTTTAGACAAAATGTTTTACAGCCGATGTGGTTTCGGACGTGATACTTTGATGAACATCACCGCAAGCTTCAAATGGAATGTACTGAAAGCTGGAGCTATAATTTCCTCAAGTAAAACCTTATTATAGACGAGGATTTCATCTTTGATTCATATCATGAAATAGGAAAGAAGGAACTCCTCTTAATTCTGCAGCTGACGTTTCAGGATTGAAACGTATGTTATTTAAATTTGAAATACGGAGTGAGTATTTCTGTGTCTGCGTATTCAGGAATGGATGATACCTTGAAAGAAAGGCCTGCGCGTATTTATGAGGTCGGTCAGTGAAGGGCAGTTTGAAAGTGAAAGTACACTAGGGAGATGTCAGCTAAAGAACTTCATCCTACACGTTTAGTGTAGAGATATCCGCAGAGTTATGACTGAATACAGTTTTCGGTAGAGTTTATTCCGGAATCCTAGAGATATTTTAAAGTTCATAAATAGATCGAAGAAGTACTTTATCGATAAATTATGATCGGATAATCATCTTATACTATATAAATATCTTTATCAACCCAAATATAATTTTGCAGACTAAATAATACGTGCCTTTTTTTACGAAAAGATACATTGACATTATTTATCTCATAAAATTAATGGAAGAAGCCGTTACTTTGTAAAACTCGATAACATTACTAGTTGAAATAACTACGCTAAAGTTTCATAGAAATATTTGTGGCTATATTTCATTATAGCTATTATTAGCTGAAATCGGTCGCCAATAAACAACTTCTGTGAAACTTAAGCATAGTAATTTTAACCATAAATATAATTCATTCCTGTTTATTTGGAGGACTTTTTTTTCGCTTTCTTGAGTGATTGTTCTCCTGCAGCAAAACCTTTTCTCTCTAAGCTTTCAAATGTGGAGTATTTTCCTGCACCGGAATATATTCCACAGATTTTGTTATATTTAACGTCGCTTTATTGTAGACACCTGATGTTTGGAGTATCGGAGGGCCGAATAGCGGTAACGCCAACGCTGAGGAAAGAATATAAATATTCCTCGCGATATAATATCATCAGTTCCGATAAAAAAACATGTAAAGGAATTCTTTTGTTGTATGTTTGACGATATGAATAAGATAGATGTATATATTGATCCTTTATCGGCGAGATTAGGGCCATGTGGGCTTTTCTTCCACCTAACCTCCTATGTCATTATTATATATTCAAGGATTAATTAAAATAAAAGGAAAGAGTGTAGGAAAATATCTTTGGAACTGAAGGTTATGAAATAACTCACATTGCTGAAAAATTTACAAGTAGAATAGTGTGAAAAAAATCGCGAAAACACAGTAGAAAAAATACATAATTAATTATTTAATAAAATACAGTCACTAAAATATCATGGACTTTTGAATGAAAACGAGGAAATAAAATTCAAAAGTATATATGGAAAATAAACGTATAAATGAGATATTACGCAGGAAAAATACGCTTTTAAAGTAAGAAACGTTAATATGAAAGAATAAAGGTCCTCAGGGCTAATGTCAGGCCTTCGCCCGGGGCGGGAGGTTTCCAGAAGCCCACTCCGCGCGCTCCGAAAGGCTTTCAGTTTCTCATTTTCTAGAACATTTACATTTATTATTGATTCATTAACTTTTTTAAGAGTGACGATGAGTTAAATAAAAGAGGAGATTCCAAAGTCTAAATTTCGCCCAAAATAAATATGTTATTTATTTATTTGTAACAATAACTCTCTATGTGTTTATTGTCAATTTTGACCTGTTTAATGGCCAAATTTGGTTCTTATTAATATTAATATTGTTAACTTATATTATATTAACTTACGTCAACGAAACATATCGAGCAATATTTGGTGGAAAATCTCCATAAAGTCTAATTTTGTATCATAATCTATAATAATTATTGTTAACTTATTTATGAAAAGTAGCCCGATGAAATATTAAATTATGAAATTTAAAAGTATTAGACGAGTCACTTTTTCCCTTCCTTCGTCTTCCCACGCCTGGGAAGACTACACGACTTCTCTGATACATATTGAGTGATTCTTGCATCGCATAAAGTTTCTGATTTTTTTCGAAAATATACCAATAAGAGGCTGATTTTGCCGCGAGACTCATACTGGTAAGAAAGAGGTTCACCGTTCTCAGGGCCGGTCGGAGATGAACCGGCGCCCAGGGCTGGCATTTGTGCAGGCGTTCCTTTTGAATAAATACTCGAAAAATGTCCAATTTTTAGTAGACTCCTCCTATATTAAGGGATTTATAGGTAATTATTTAAATAAATTTCGACAATGACATTTATGAAGATATTTTACAGTATCGTTACCCTAATTATCATCACTTCAGAATTAAAGACTATGAAAATATATGAATGGAAAGCAAATACACTGTAAGAATAGGAGATTGTTATTTCAAAATCCACTACTTCTGCCTCGACTTTGTGGTAGCAATTCATAATGAAAGGAATATGACAAAACTTATACTCGTTACCACAGGGTATATTCTGTATCCTTATATCCTGTGGTAACGAGTACAAATTTTGTCTTATTCCTTTCATCAGATTGTTATTTGTTGCGATCAATTAAATTACGAAATACTTTACTCAAAATTAACTCTGCAAAAAATATTAACCTGAAAACTTCCTAATACGCGCCATATTTATTAGTACTGGAATACTTCGCTTGCAATCAAGTATTACTTCTCAAGAAAACTCTAATAGAGGGATTCATATATTCAGTGAGAAGACTCCACAAATTGTTGCACAGGCTTGTCTGGCTAATTATGACGGATTATCCGAACTGGCTCGTCTATCAAAATATTAAAGACATTCGCGCCTCGTAAAAACTTCCGACAAACGACATGAACCCCCAAAGCCTCAGTTCCCTGGGCGACCGCCGACCCGCCAGTGTCTCGGGACGGCCCTGTCTAGGGGCGGATTTAAAATTAGGTTCAGTAGGCGCTAGCTGAGGGCCTCTTCTATATGGGGGCCTCAAAAAAGGCTGTATTTATGAACTATCAGTAAGGCACTATTTGTTCTTGTTTAACACTTCAAGAAAGAATTTTATATTTGTTGTATGAGTCTAAATAATATATTTATAGAATATTTTACATTGTCTACGCCACTTAATAGTGTAAAGTCTATCCATCTTTATAAATAATTTATAGAGGTGTATTTTAATTAAAAACTATTTATTACTGCCGTAATGAAGCGACTGAGAATTCTATCGGAGTATATCTATGTATTTTATGAAAAATTTCGAATCATACTCATAATTCTCAGTGGGAGCTTCAATCTGATCTTTGCAACAAGGGCCTCTGTTAGTTTAATCCGACCCTGGTCCTGTCCATTCTAAACGGAAACAGAAATAGGCCGCCCCTTCTGGTGTGCGCCCTGGGACGACTGGCTCACCTGCTTATCCGGCCATGAAGGCCCTCCGGAATTTGTTTACATTTATCGCAGATTTCCGGAAAGAAAAATCCGCACGTGAGTCTATTTGCCGAAAAACTTAATACAAGGTTACGATCAAGGAAAAGCAAACCAATCCGTCGTGATTACTTCACGGCGAATGCGGAACAGGAATTAAAACGGATGCCGGAACTTCACGGAAGCGAGGAAGGCTGAATCTTACAGCGACCGCTGCGGGAGGCTGTTCAGCACCGCGAACACGCAACTGGTTTCCTCTTTTACGCCCGGAAGATCCTCCTTGGCTGCGGCAATGCACCATCGCGGATGTAGCACTCGGGAAGAAGGACGCGACGACGTTCTTTTCTGTGTCACGCGCTTCTTTGCGAGGACTTGAGGGTGCCAATGAGGACATGCTGGATCCCAGTTAACGCCGCTTCCTTTCCTTCGTGGTGAACCGCTCTGCGACGCAGCAGTTGTCTCCCGATTATTCGGGGGCGCTCGGAGCATGCGTAAAATTAAAATCATATGCTACTTCTGGATATTACGCGGCACACCAAAACCTTTCATACTGCACACTGGCCGGGAAGTACTATGTAACTGATCCTAAGGAGCAGTTAAGAATAAGTTTAATAGCATTAAGATATTCAGTCCGCACCTGTTTATCCGCCCAGGTAGGGATGCAATACTCCGCGGTTAATCGAAAATCGGATAATCCGTGTGGTGACGGAAATTTTATAAAGTACAGCGATGACTAAGTTAACGACAATAATCCGTTCCAGCATTGCCGTCGTTAACTGAAACCGCCGTTGACTGAAATCGTAGTTAGTTGAAAACGTCGTTATCCAAGGCGTGATACCTATCGTAAAAGATATCATTGGTAGCATTTTTTTTCGTTCTGGCTCCTCCCCACAACCGCAATATACAGATAAAACTCAAGTAGAGCCTCAGAAAATGTGATACATATTGTTTATTTATTCATGTTTGCAAATAATATTGTCTTATATCTGTCTAAATATTAATATCTTATAACTAATAATGTCTTCACGTGTCCATGGATTACGCTATTATGAACGCAAAGAAGCTTTGCGACTTCTCTCAATAAAATTATCCAACGATGTGGTTTTTATATTAAGGAGATACGAGAAGTATTAAATAGGGAAATATATCATTGAAGATCTCGTTTTTAAACTCTTCCAAAGAAAATAGTTACCAAATTTAACTGGCATAATGACATAGAAATACTTCATTTACATATTTCACGGCTTATGGAGTTTTGGATATTAAATTGGACTATAGATATCGGAAGAACCTGCTGTTGGGAAGTAAAATTGGGTTTGTATAACTTTCTTTTTGTAGGTGCGATGAAAATGTAAGAGAGCGATAGCTATTCGTTCAGGTTAGCTCTCATCTAGAATATGCAGCGAGTATAGTCCTGCAAATAAAACCTGCTTATGTAAACTAGACAAGGTAATGTAGCAGTAGTATTTATGAAAGTGCTTCGACAGCTTAGGTTATGTATGTCCCCACCGGGAATTGAACCCGGAACCGCTTTCGCAGTAATGGAAAGCATCGCCCACTTGGCTACTCGGGAGCCCCATCTGGACAAGGTTCTGCGCAAGGGAGTGAATAACGTTAAAAGTGTTATTAAGAAAAAGAAAATTGCCGATCTGGTTCATCCTCAGATCGAGAGTCGCATTGCAGTCTTTTTAGTCTCAAAGTATGCGAAATTAGATATTCGTTTCTCAGAAATCCGGTAAGCAGACTCGAGCAAAATTCTTGCACAGTCTCCTTATAGTACAAATTTGAACCAGTGATTCTGCCTTTGAAATTACAGGATTGATTGGTAGACTCCATTTAAAATCACTTGTCCAAACATTTTACGAGGACTCTTAAGCGGAAGAATACCAAAGGTCAGGTTGTTCGTTAAGGTCAAATCGGAATAAGTGGTGAACAGGATACGAAAGAAGAGATTCTTAAGGTTACGGTCATCTAAAATATGAAATATCTGGCAGATGGGACACATGTTGAGTTATATAGGACTGGAAGTGTGGACGTAGGTATGTAAGAGGTACGTAAAGCCTAAAATATGTCAAACAGATTGCATTGAAGATTAAACGTAAGTGAAGAATCTATAGTGTAACAGCCTCAAACCTCTCGATCGATTATTCATCTCTAATATCAGCCTCTATTACGTCAGTTAAATAATATTCTATCAAAATTCATTGACGGAGCAGGTCACGAGACACGAAGTTATGAATTTCCGTTATTTTGTCTTCGCATTCTGTACTTTTACGAGTATTGCTGTCTTGATACTGACCTGTTTTGGAACCATAATATTTGTACAGAAATTCTTCTCAAGTTTCCAACCGGGTGGTATGTACATACATACAATAGAACAACATACTTCATCCCTGAAGATGGCTTCGGAGTTAGCAGCCGAAACGTCGGACTTGTTCCATTGTACATACTACCCGGTTGGAAACCCGAGAAGAATATCTGCACCACATTCACTGGGAAAGCACCAAATCCCGTCCGTAAAATTTATATTTCTGATAATGTTTATGAAAATTTATTTCAAGTTGTTATGTCTATGTAATAATTTTCTGTGCCATTTTTTTTCTTTTCAGATGTAATTTAACCTGCCTTTTCTTTAAAATTTAGTTAACTTTCAGTTGATTTCACAGATTTTTCACACCTTCTTTCTCGTAGGCGTTCCTGCTGTTGTGTATATTTTCCTAAGTGCAAAATTAGGTTTTTCAACCCACAAATTTGTTTTCTGTACACTTTTTTCAAGCTCTTTTAAATTAGATGTAAGAACAGACTCGATTGTCTTTATCTCGCCGAAATAGAGTCGCATTATTATTATATTAATATTATTTTTGATTGGTGATACCAAAGAGACTAGTTCAAAAATAGTGAACACATTAAAAAATTTTCCTCCGCATTAAGTCATACAGTGGTACTTTGGTTAACCAAAACCTTTGATAACGATGAACTGGGTTTACGACGAATAACTGTTGGAAAAAGTTTCCGTTGGTAGCGACGCAAAATTTTGCTAACTTGGTATTATCTTTTATTTAATAATGGCATATGAACAAATCTGAGTTTTCGGACTGCAAATCCTTTTCTCACCAAGTTTACGCAGTTTTTCAGCGCACATTTTCGAGAAGAGACAAAAGCAAGAACCCGAGGGAAGTATTCTACAGATCCATCACTTAAGAAATCTCCGAACTAATTCCAATTGTCCTTTCGTTCCTAATAAAACCTGTTTTTGCGAAATGATTGTTTCATAAATGTTAATATTTTGTCGAAAATATGAATAAATAAACCATATATACCATATTGATGAAATAAGAAGTTCTGTTGTAAATTCCACAAACTTTAATGCGCGACCGGCGACGTCGCTATGTAACATCATCAGGTACATTACACAAATAATTTGTTTACTGTACCGTATAATTATTCGTTTACTGTACTGAATCATAATTTGTTTACTGTACCCGATGATGCCGCAGGGTGACGAAACCGGTTGTACATTAAAGTATACGTGTAATTTACTAAAGAATTTCTTATTTCATCAATATGAAATAATTCCATGAAATTACTCCAGAGACTAACTTTTATATACCATATTTTCTGAGGCTCTACAACAGTTTCATTTGCATATACTGCGGTTGTGGGGAGGAGCCTGAACGAAAAAAGTTGCTTCCAATTCTATCTTATGGGTCTCACGCCTTGAATAACGACGGTTTCAGTCAACGACGTTTTCGGTCAACGACGACTTCAGTTAACGACGGTGTTAGTCAACAACAATACTGGAACGGATTATAGTCGTTAACCGAGGTATCGCTGTACTTTCAAAAATTTCCTTCATTATGCGGATTATTCGGGTTTTCATTTATCCGTGGAATTTAGTATCCCTACCTGGGCGGATAATCGGGTGTGAACCGAATTTGGTGTCGATAGATCGGAAGGCAGCGGGAATATTCGCTAAGCGCCGCATCGATCCGAGTCCTCCTTCAACAATATCGGCGCTCGGCTTTTGTTTCGATCGATGTCGCGTGGCTCCGTTGCGCCTCTGACGCTATTCGCGCCTGCGACGACAGTACCCCATTTTCTATGCTCCTCCGCGGGAATTCTGTGGAGTTATTTATGCATATGCGCGAGTGATAGTGAGGAAGATAGATGGGGATCACATGAACGCATAGATTTGTTCGGGAATTTTCGGAAAAGGCAGGTTGAGTTGTAAAAGGAAAAATTATTCTGTTTTGCAGGGCCGTATGGAAGCTAAAGTTCTTGCTCTTGTAATTTTGATGTTTATCCATACAGGTGTGAATTAATCCGATCGCAAATATGGTTGTAATGTATTCTGAGAAGTATGCTATTGTCAGAATTTTCATTTATATAGAACTGTTATCTTTACCTTAAATTATATAGCAAGTAGCAATTACGCATTAAATATAATCAATTGTTGAAGGTTTTACTATGTGGAAATCCATAACAGGTGATCGAAGAAATAAAATTCACAAATACTTTTTTCCACCGTATATTACGGTAGAACGGTGGATATACGGTGGAAAAAAGGTATTTGTGAATTTTATTTCTTCGATTACCTGTTAAGCATTAAACAATTTATTACTTTTTTCGGTAATATTCTTCGATTACCTGTTTGTTTAACAGTAAAAAATTTATTACTTTTTTCGGTAATATTTCCTCACCAACACGTAAATAATAGTATAATTGCAAAGTACTTTAACTAGTAGCAATATTGTTAGATGTATCATCGAATTCTGAGGTTATTTTAGCACGAAAGTCCCCGCCGGTAAGGTCTGCTTTCACCGAAATCGAATGCGTTATCCACTTGGCTAACCGGGAATACCAGTAGGTACAGTAACTACCGCAGACTATATCCAAGGAAATTTCTTAATTAATAAAAAAAACGGCTTCTACGAATATATGGAGCTTCACAGAATGGAGTAATTTGGAAGTTCTATTTACAATCAGTCGTAGTAATTGAAGAAACGTACATCGAGGAATTGCATGAGAAACAACGCTCGTGTAGACGACATCCTAAGATGACACTGCAGCGGAGATTTCACGATTCTTTTCAATAATAATTGGACCGAATGGAGATCAAGTACTCAAGTAACCGATGCAACACCTGTAGCTCGCCTATCTTACATCTGAATCTGCATCTTTACGTTGACTCAACTTTACTTCCCTTTTATCACGATTTCGAAAACATATTCAATTATAATGGAATTGGCCACTGATGGTTAAGTTAATAATATTGCTACATATTTATGGCGTTTTTGCATAATTTATTAACTTAACCATCAGTGGCCAGTTCCATTCTGCATTGTGGTTTCTCCAACCTTGGCCAATTACACCTATCGACTTCGTTTTTACAATTTGATTTTATTCCTTTGACATTTCTTGGACCATAAGAAACCATGTCGATGATTTTTTGAGTTTATGCAGTATCAGTTACGTATTCAAATCATTTACACCTAGATATATACCCTGCAGGATACCATTCGGCGTGTGACAGGGGTATCGTACATCACGTAGTCCATTCCCCTGCTTTGTTTCGTCTATTATTCGCGGAAAATTTGATATTTAAAGCGACTAGTTTTCATGCATAATATTAATTCATTCATTATTGCTTTAGTCAAACCACTATCTATGAAAGTCATAATTACAGGTGCAAATCAATCCTGTTACCCTTGAAGTAACCGATAAACATGTTATCGCTCTAATGTAACTCCTGCTTGAGCTCTACATTCTAAATTAGGAAAATATTTTATGATGACCATTGATGTAAGCGACACCCGAAGATGTCAATTTGTCGACGTAACTGGTCATTAAAGGTCTGCTGTGGAAGTTATAGTGCTTTATCTTTTGAGATATGTGCTGTGAAATTCCAGGAATACACGCTTGATCATAACAATTTTATATAAAGGGCCTCTAAGTAACAAAATATTGCTCTGCTACCGATTCCAGAAAATATAAACCAATAAGAAAGTTCATATGGACCTCTCCGTCAATTGTTTGGAATTTCTATCCACTAGAATCTTTTTCTTTACCTCAGAAATTACTTTCAAAGCAGTAGAGCAGCCAGGATATATCTATGGCTCTAGACAGTGGAGAGAAATATGCATACCTTACAAGGACAGGGTTATCCACGCGACATCTCACTGGTAATGTTACATTAACCCTCATCAAAAACATTAACTGGGTGGAAAATGAGGAGATTACACGGTTATGTAGCAAAATAATTGATCTTTCCGAGACTGGGGAACCAGGTTGTGATATCCTTCTTAAAGAATTTAACCCTCTTGGGGGGGTTTAGCCCTGAAAGCCCCACTTCACTCCGCCACTGTTTCAGAGTTATGGATTGTTGTCCCTAATTTTCCTAAATGTATTAGAAGGCAAAGGTTACTAGAGAAAAAAAATTGTGGACGTAACGGCTTTTAATGCTGATTGCTTCAACATAAGCCATAATCATAGTACTTATGTTCCACTATTTTTGTATTTTTTTGGAGATTTCTTGGCCGGAATTTGGAATTCCTAAACATTATTTCTCGATTGAATACAACTAATCCTTTTGTTTCCCGTTTTCGTCTGCGTTTGCGTCCCACTGAACTTTACCGTTACAGAAAAATAACCTCGAGTCAATCCGGGTTCAAATTAACCGGTCAATTATAGGCATTCCGTAAATAAAGGCCAATTGGCTTAAACAGGTTTTGGGCGCGAATTTCCCTTTCTATACGTCTCAAAATTACTTTCTTGAACTATGTGTTCCACAGTTATTACTTGCATGGAATAATCAGATTAAATTTGAATTTCTAATCGTACTTGGAGTACCGTTATTCAAAAAATCGACAGCAGTAGATTTTCTACGTTCTTGGATCGAGTATTTTCAATGAATTGTGACGCTATTCTCAAATCAGGTGAGGATGCATGGGGTATTTTTATACTTATAAAAAGTAAGTTATCAACTATCTGGAGAGAATCGACAATTTAACAATGTACATTTTTAAAATGCGCGGCAGCCAGATAATTAAGAAGTTACAGCTACATAATTGTTAATTAAATCTATGAAGAAGACATGCGGCACACTTGGATTACATTACGAGTTTCTATGCGGCACACCTGAATGGAAACTTTCCTTCGGAGGGTGCAAATAATGATGATGATGATAGTAATAATAACAACAGGAAATAACCAATTACATCCATTTTAATAGCTATTATTATTTATAAACAAAAAACCAATCCTAACCGGCAAAATCCGATTAGCCGGGACTCGAACCTGGAAACTTATGGTTGGAATGCCAACACGATATCGATATCCTATCCACAAACATGGCCAATAAAAATTTTCTCCCCGGCGGGGAATCGAACCCCGGTCTCCCGCGTGACAGGCGGGGATACTGACCACTATACTACCGAGGACTACGTATGACGGATGAGCAATAAGTGATTAAAATGTTTTGAACCGCGCTGTCTCTGTCAAAAACTCTTAAGGTACTCCCAAAAAATTCTTCGAATTGCGTACCACCAGCCCCTTTGAGAGCTCAGTGAGAGCTGGCAATAAAGAAGAAAGCAATCCTTATATGAGGCACATCGCCAAAAATTCTGTTTCACTCAAAGTTCGGGCAAACGTCGCCGAAAACAACGTCACGTGACTACAATCAGCGCCACATAAACATTGGGAAGGACTTTTTCGCCCGGGAACTTCTGCTGAGGAAGGGAAAAATAAGAAGCATAAATTCGATCCTCAGCTGCATTACTTGCAGACGCACGCAGTCGGAAAATATATCGCACTTACCGTCGGAATCGCACCGAGAAGCGGTTCGATAGATCGAAAGTTGGATAGTATCGAACGCCGCAACCTTGCTTGCCATCTTAACATTCGAGAAATATGTATAAGTTAGTTAATGAGAAAGTACTGTTAATTTAATTTTGAATTTTGGAATCTTTCATACTGTAATATTAATAATAGCCTTTTGGAGGGTTCAAAATAAGTAGAAAATTTGTTTTCGGATTTGCAATCAATATAGAGCATGAAGATTGTAAAGCGCCGTGGGCATACTGACGTTCATACTAAACCTAAACTAGGTGAGCTTAGATTCGAGTAGTTCTCTCTACGAAAGCTCCTATTTCGATACTAAATCGATACATAATCGCACATGGAGAAGAAAAGCTTTACTTTATACGAAAATACCTTATAATCTACCGAACTATGGAAAAATGCCTTCGTTGAAGGAAAGCTCTAATTTCAGAAAGAGTGGGAAAGTTTCTAAATACAAATATATATCCAGGTTAATGGTTTATTTTCTAAGCAATTCTAAACGGTATCATATACATAACTATTGTGATACATTACAGAAGCTCTCCATAGATGCTTAATGTAAGCAATATAACAGCCGGAAACAATAAAACCTAAAAAGCAATGAAAAACATTCCAGAACATCAGATTAAGATCAATAGTCCGTCTTCTAAGTTGCATACGAGACGTAATGGTACGGCACATATTAAACAGAGTATTGCTTGAGAAAAACGAAAGTATATTTTGAGTCTAATAACATTAGAAATTTATTAGAATATGAGTTTCAGAGAAGATTAAAAACATTCAATAGGAACTCAAAGTATGTCCCAAATTATACTGAAGGCATAATCTACTCGACAAACACCAATACTTGTTCAAATTCTCTATTTGCGATTTAAGAAATACTTTAATCAAACTTTCTTCGGCTTTAATCTGAAATATGACGAGGCAAACTGAAGTGAATCAATATCCAAACTTTCGAAGGGCGTAAAAGCACAACACATAATAAGAGAGTACGGAAGAACAAAATGAGATTGCGTAAGAAAAGAAATTTAGCAACCATGAGTATTATAATTATGAGTATGAGAATAAAGAATTATGAACAACCGGAGGAAATATGATGTAACCAATATGATTCAGAAGATGAATTTCGGTCTTGTAACGATTGAAAATCAACAATAAATCCCTTCATACATTCCTTCAGCAAAAGTGGAAATGTGCGAAGATTTTTATTCTCATCATTATGGCCTCCACGAGATAATGCTCTCGCATACTGAGTTTATAAAATCAACAACAGTCAAAGATATGTGGGCAAAATACTTTTAATTTCTAAATATTCTCTGTTTGAAGCTGATGAGTATTCCTTGGCATCGAAGCGATTTCCAAGTGTGCTGTTGGAAGGAGAATAGCAAACCAGGGACGGATACAGAAATGGGGGCGGTCGCCCTCCCACTTGATGATTTCGCGAAACAGGCAATTTGCTTGAAGCGTGACGAAGAGCTCATCTCAAAAACGAACACCGAAAAGTTCCACAATAACTTTACATTTGTAGGCTTTCCCGTGATTTATGATAGTTAACACTTAATTTCAGAGAGTTAAAGCACTTTAATTTCTGTTACTTTAAGATAGGTATATAGTCTAAACCCCCTTGGCATGTTTCTGGACCCGCCCGTGTCGAACTGATGCAATTAAACTGATTTGGTGCTCATAAATTCGCAAGAGATATTTGTTTTGCAACAGAAACTTATTACTTTAAAACTTTGTAATTGTAATTTTCATAGCAGAATTTGATTTGGCTAGTGGCGTCAAAGACATCTTCGAGTCAAACCACCAGAAGTCAACTCGTTGATGAAACTATTCTATTCAACTATTCAAATCAACTTCTGCTGTGGAAATTACGAAGTAATCCGTCTTTTAAGATGTGAGTTGATTTGCCCGAAGTCACGCTTAGGCAGTGTTATAATGTATACTTAAAATGTACTTTAACTTAAGTTCACTCTAGAGCCTAGTATTTCATTGTTTTCTTAGAGTTAAAGTGAAGATTATTGTGCTTCTCCCTGCTAATTCATCATATATATAAGATATTTACTATAATCTTTGCTTTGACTCTAACAAAACATTTCAATACGTACCAGTCTTGAAGTGAACTTTAGTTAAAGTCCATTGTAAGTACTAGTATTTCAATCGACACGTTTTTTCTGCCGAAAGAGTTGATTTGATATTCATCTCTAAATACACCACTTTATCTTATACAGGGTTTCTCAAAGTTTCTGTACATTATGGAAGGAAAGGCGTTTTTCGAAAGTGGTTTTGGTGTCAGAAATACATATCCAGTGATACCTCGGCTAACGAGTCTCTGATTTCCATTTTTTTCCTTCTACTGATATTCTGTTTTCTTCTTTTGGGACTCGCCTACAGAATATGAATTCCCAAGGATAAAAGGATGTGAAAAATAGCGGCATGACCGGGACTCGAACCCACGTCCCCCACTTTCCGGGCAGAGGGGTTACCACGTAAGCGTCGTATTCGAATCTTCGGCCATTAAAACCATAAAACTGTGTTTTTCTTATCGGACGAGAAAACTTATGGAACAACCTAGTATACGTTGTAATGCCAGGCCTAAAACGTATTAATTTTATCATAATTCCCCATCACTGTACACCAAAATTGTCACGATGATAAGGGACGGAAGTACGTATTTGCCGAAAACCAAGATACCCTCTTGGTTTGGGGACAGTCGAAAGATAACATTGAAGAAAAATAACAAATGACCTAAAAGGAACTGAGCTGACATCGAATTCTGCGCGAGAAAATAACAAAAGACCTCCGCCGTTTCTTAGACCAGAGATCCATTCAGATGAAACAACCCTTCCCTAATTCATCACCCGACTGAATTCCTGGTCCCAAGTTCGGATTAACTGTACACATCCGAACTCGTTGCATTCGTGGGCGGAAGATGCACCTCTTACGTCGGCGACGGAAAATAGGAAGCGAAGCAGCAAACAAAACCCCATTTTCTCGGCGGATTTTTAATTGACGCTTTGTCTCCTTGTCAATGAAGGGCGCTGAAGGAGGCGGATCCGAAATTTTAGAATGAGTCGACCGAAGAGCATATCGATCTCTCGCTTTAGTTCCCCTCCCCGCCGCCCCTCCCCAGCGCCACCCTCCGTGGAACGGGTTGGTAGGGGAAGGATGAAACACCGTTCTCTTCTCCCTTCAGAAAGGATAACTAACCAATTTCTAACGGAGATGTGAACGACTGCGCTGAAATGTTTCGAAGATGTGCTCATAGAGGTCAACGCCATCTGAAATAATTTCCCCGTTCTTTTTTTTCCGCTGGGGAAGGCGGGAAAGGTCGGTGGAGGCGCATCGAAAAACAATTGCGCAGCGGGATGCGTGCATTAAATCAGCTTCCATTATTGACACGGAATGGCACCGGTGAAGGAGATTCGAATGCTAACGGATTCGTACGCTGAGGGAACTGAATTTAATAACTAGATACTTTTAAAACGTCCATCCTGCGACTTGCTTTGCTCCGTCGCCTTGGTGGTACTTGACGCGACTTCCGGGTTTCACGTATTTTACTCTTCACGAGAGTCATTTGCGTAGAACTCAGGTAAGCTATCCCACCGGCATCTTTCTCGTTTTATTCCATGCTCTTGGAAACTTACTAAACAACAACAAATTGCTAACACGTGCTAGTCTATTTCATAGGCTAGATCTATTCTATTATGCTAGATCTATCTATTCATGCTAGTCTATTTCATAGGCGTCTAAGCCAGTGGTGGGGAACCTTCGCCCTTTTCGCTACTTCCTGAAGCAAATACGCGCATTTAAATATTTTCCCCAAACTCGATTGTTACGTCAATTGAAAATTAAATATAAAGTATTCCACCTAGGTGTATTTACCGATTGGATTCGGATCTTTAGACTGATTTCAGTGTTAGAATATTTGATTTAAGGAACACGACGTGCAAGGGCGACCTGATGGTTTCATATGCGGCCGATAGAGGCGGCCTTCCGGCGAAGAAGGGCTATCCGGATTCTTTAGACCGATTTCGGTATTAAACTATTTGAATTTAAGCAAAACGACGTTCAAGTGCGGCCTGATAGCTTCATATGCGGCCTATTTGTTTCTTATGCGGCCGATCGAGGCGGCCTTCCGGCGAACAAGGGCTCTCCACCCCCTTCTAAGCATTTCTTCCTTCACGGCACACTTACGTACCAACCTAAATTTCGAAGCGCCCTAAAATGTTTTGCTAGTTTCATTTTGTAACTGTTTCTACGTAATTACCGGTATTTTCTTAATACCGAACATACGAATACGGTTATTACTTGCGCTTGTAAGAAAATGGAAACTAAAAACTCGCGAGAATAACTCTCTTCTGGGAGATCATCTACTTGCTAGGCGTTAAAGAATTCCGGAGGCGCATCGCAAGAACTGACAAACATTATTGATTCAGTTATTTACCTCAGTTAAGGTTTAAGAATATCAGGATTCAAAAGTTGAATGTTGATAATGATTATGGTGGTCTAAAAACATAAGTGGGGATTATAAAGGGAAAACATATCAAGGTAACCGGCAGCTATGTCAAATTTCACCGATTCTGAGTGTAAATTTTATGGTTGACAGGACTTTTACGTTGTAATTTGAATAGCAAATCAGAATATGCCTACATTAAAGTCGAAGTAGATTTGAAAGCTATCAAGGTAAGATACGGCAACATCATCCTAAGTTTTCTACCTTTCGGTACGTTCATATGACCTAGTATTCTCCATTAATCGCCATTTCCTACACCTCCTGGTAACCCATCCCACCCTTTATGTCATCTACAACTTTATCTTTGTCTTCCCCTTTGCTTTTTCCCTTGTATTCTTCCTTCAATAACATTCTTTAGCAATCTCTCTCCCCGCAATATTAGGCCCACCCAATTCCTCTATCGACGTTTAGCTACTTCGATTAAAATCCTTTCTTCCCCGACCATCTCTAGTACCTCTGTGTTTGTTTTTCTAGCAACGCAACTTACCCTGTCCATTCTACGACATACCCACATTTCATATTCTCCAATCTTTGGTGTGCTCCTTCCGTAAGGTCCACGTTACAAACCCATTAAGCCAAACACTAAGAATTTTACCAAAGAACTCCTGATTTCTTTACCGAGACCTCTAGACCTTCGCTTCACAAAAGCTTCCTTGGCCAATACTATTCTTTTTCGAACCTCATCTGTACACCTCCCATCCCAAGATAGAACACTTCCCAAGTGTTACATACAATACAGTAACATTATTCTACATTTCATAACTCTATTTTCCATTCTAACAATTTGGAAAACGAATTCGTGGATCCGCGGAAAATTAAAAACGCTATTTCATTCACAATCTCCAACTTTACAGACTTTAACCGGACCAATCGTTTCTCATAATCTCGACATGAAAGCTTTCCTGATGGATACTTATGGTATCGATGCATATATTACCATATCGACCTATCGATATTCCTTTCCTCGATAATCGATATTTTTATGCGACGCATCGCGTCGTATTCGATATAAATCGCCCCAATTAAAGGATCGACAATATTTTATTGTTTTCCGGGGGGTGACGTCACATTTCTTATAGGGCTATAAAATGTTAATTCGTTTCCGCCGAGCTGTAAAATACACGATACCCTGGGCTACCTTCTTCACCTCCGTCCGATCGTTATTGTTGGGTTACAGTGTCAAAAGAGACAAACGAAAAAAGCGTGTGGAAGAGAGAAACAATTTCGTAAGTAGGACGGTCTACTTCGGCGCCGGGAAGAAAGCACACTTTCAAATGCTTTTCTCCGCGGCGTCTTACCGTAACCTTATTAATCTCTTTCTTTTTCCTGGGGAAGAGTTCCCCGCGCGTTCAACGCGTTCTTGGGATTAAATTTATACGAAACATTCACGCATTTTCACTTGTAATACGAACGCATTACATTCCGAAAATGAGAATAAAAATGCCTTACATAAAAGTGAAACGTTTTACTGAACCTATCACAAATCGAGGGTAAAATTTGAAACAGAAACACAGCGATTGTGAATGCAATGATGTTTTTTCTTTCTATATTTTGAAATATTTTCCCATTTACGATTTAGATTTTGTTATATATTGGTACAGAGGTAAAGTTGTAACCGAATACTATCCGATACTAACCGACCCAACTATCTACTTGAGAACTTTAAAAGTAGACCTTCAGTCAGCTACTGCATGAATGCAAGGGCTCCTGATGAAAACTACTATTACCCCTCTCATAAAACCACTGCATTTCAAAGATCCTTTATTGTCTCAGCAATTAATCTTTGGAATTCCCTTCCAAATAGCATAAGAAATGCAAGGAATTTACACCAATTTAAATATTTATTTTTCATGTATCTTCGGACACTAGTAAAATTGTATATTGTAATTTAAATTGTATATATTTTATATTATTCTAAACTGTATTATATGAATAATTATGATTTTGTTTTCTGCGAATGTATTGGATTTGTATGACTTTGATTTTGTCCTTAGGTGGCTTACTGCAACAGGACCTCAATAAATATTATTATTATTATTAACCGGGTGGTGTTGGTAAATTTGTTAAATATTGGTGCGATGAATGTTGAATTTTATTTTAAAATAGAATCCCATTTAAGATTTAGCTCTTTTGTTTGGGGTTATTTCCTATCCTGGCGGAGGATTTCCTGGCGGAGGATTTCCTGGCGGAGGAATTGAATATCTTATTCGTCGATGAGTATGTTAGGAAAGCGACTTCTTTGATTGATAATTACTATCTTTTGTAAATGGAAAAGTCAGTTTCCTTCTGTAAATCATGGACCTTATTTTGAAGGCTGGATCAATTAATCCTAATTACATCCAATTGACTTACATTGCATTAATATTAATCTGGTATGATTGAACCTTTTAATTAAATACAATTTCCTGTGAAATGTGTAAAAAGATTTCTCCCCGGCGGGGAATCGAACGCCGGTCTCCCGCGTGACAGGCGGGGATACTGACCACTATACTACCGAGGACCATACAACTCATCGTTAATTGTCCACGTGGAGTTTAGCAGGCAAGACAAGTTTAATTCATTAAAAGACAACCCTTTAAACTGCCAAGGATGCTGTACATAACTTGGATGTGATTCGTAGTTCATTCAAATTCTAAGCATTCTAAATTCAAAAATTTCAAAGAATTCTTTCAATAAGTTGAAATCATTTCGACGAAGAGTCAGAGAAAACCATTTAGTGATCCCTTTAGTTCTCGCCAACGGCCATACCACGATGAAAACACCGGTTCTCGTCCGATCACCGAAGTTAAGCATCGTAGGGCCCGGATAGTACTTGGATGGGTGACCGCTTGGGAACACCGGGTGCTGTTGGTATTTTTACTTTTTTTCGATCTGCTGTTTTGTTCAAACAACTAATGTTAGGAGAGAGTTACATTAGTAATTAATTACGTAATTAATTTATTCAAAACTCTCTCCTAACATTAGTTAGGAAAATTCGTAATTATTTAGTAAACGACATGTGGACAAGAAGGAAACAGCACTTATCACTCATTTTTATCACTCTCACGTGTGTAGGTATTCTACTCGCAAACGTTAATAACACTCGAAAATACTTGTAGAATAAATTAAATATTCTTTCCAGGAATCCTTTAATCGTTAGCTCTCAGGTCGCGAGAGTTTATCACATATTATTACCCTCACAAAATACACCCTTCGTTATTTGTTACCAAACGTTGCGTCAGATACGAGGGTTGACGACTTATGGGGAGTAATATCACTGATGAAATACAGTGAAGACATTCCTTCGCGATTCGTTACCTAATTTAGGATTATGTAATTTTTAATCACTACAAGGAGTTCTCCTTTCAAATTATTTTAGTTCAAGACGTAACTAACTCATCTAGTGTAAAAACATAGATGGCAGATAAATTTCCACCCCCTGAGTTAGTAGTCCACCAAATTGCTTTCTGCTTAGAGCCAGCCTTACAGTTTATTATAATTTATATAATCAAACGCAAATATAAAATCCAAGTTTATCTGGAGGCGCTAAAAATAAAGATTTTGTTATGTTTACGAACGATTAGCACATAAGTATGTTTAAAAAACTGTTACGAATAATCATGTGGTCGTTCTTAATTAAAATGATGTGAAATCAAACAATGATAAAGAGAGATGGATTTAACAATGGAAAAATAAATATTGGACTAATTACCGTTACTTCTATTGTTACAAGCGAATGATCATTCCTCTGAAACACTATGGAAACACGGGACATTAACGTCATATTTCTCAGAGCGGTAGGGAAAATGCAGTTTGAGCCATCATTAGCATTCATTAGCTATTGAACTATTATTCCGA
Organism: Ladona fulva; assembly: GCA_000376725.2. Lineage (NCBI taxonomy): Eukaryota > Metazoa > Arthropoda > Insecta > Odonata > Libellulidae > Ladona > Ladona fulva. The sequence continues at coordinate 1,443,427 of KZ308684.1, read as the reverse complement.
GAAAACTTAGTCCTCTTCACCTTTCATCCCTCTCTTTGAAGAGCCCATTTTAATTGAATCCCTCTGAGATATTTCTCTTTGACATCTTTTATTTATAAATGCTACGCCCGCTAGATGTTTTCTCAATGGTCAGCCGTGCTCTACGAAGAATTCGAACCTTAGATCCATCTCTTGACGCGATATTAATCCTTTCAGAAGTACTCGAGTAAAGTAAAGGGAAAAATATTAGATCTAAGGCTTAATTGGGTGGACTTGGGAAGTAAATGAGCGCAAATGAACTTTGCGAATGCTGGCTTTCTTAGTAACGTCATGTCTGGTTTGCTTGGGAAAGGATTTTTTGGGACATAAACGAGAAATGAAGTAAGAGACGGCCTGTAAAGAGTTAAGTCAGGGGTACGCATAAATTAACTACTTCACCTTCATTTTATTACACATAAATGTAGGGTAATTTACAGGGAAATTTAGTGAACTCGGATGAGTTGAAAAAAGAAAACATCCCGGTGGCAAAGCGCCTTAGAAAGTAGTCAAATAAACGAAAACATTTGTCTATTCACGCATTTATACTAATAATAACAATGAAACGACTTTATTCGGGCGAAATCGAGACTAACAAATCTACTCTTACATTTAACCCCTCGTCAAATAAAATTTAATTAAAAGAGATTAAAATTAAACCGGCGAAACATACAGATGGTTTACAAAGTTACTGAGATTCAATTGGATTCGCCATGGCCTTTTCTTATTATTCATGTAATTTATTATGCTATATGCTACGCTACTTGCCGGTAACTATTGCTTGTTCATTAAATATAAATTTGGTACACTTGAAAAGAATAATTATAATATTAATTTATTTATTCAACGATATACATAAGCCTGTACAGAACAAATCTTTCTCATAGGTAATTACTGTTATACTCAAATCGGTCATTGGAAATCTGCATTAAATTTAATTACAATTACAATGCGGAATTATCGGAAAGGATGATTATCGGTTTCCGGTTTCGGTTCAGTTAAAAAATAATTTTTTCGATTCTGGTTCGGTTTTCACTCCTGCAAAAATAGCATTTTTTGCGGTTTCGGTTAACGATACGATTCCAGCTCGATGCCCTCATCCCTTCTGTATTCGAGGAACCATTATTTATAACTAAATTTCACAAAAGAAAATTGATCTGTTAAGAAACGAAAATGAACTTTACGTGTATGGCGTGAACCTTTTGAGGTTACCAGCCGGTTAAAAGTGCTGCTAAATACCTACATGTAATTTTTACGGGAGTAACTGACATCGGATAATGATATTAATAATAAGAATAATAGTAATGAATGATAAGAATAATTTCTTTAACAGAAACAGAAAGATACTCCGATCTCATTCATTTAAAAAATTATTATTAATTACAAATAAAAACAACCATTCCTTAACCGGAAAAATCCTACTATCCGGGACTCGAACCCGGAATCTTGGGGTTGGATTGCTAGCACGTTAACCGAGGCCTATTGTAAGTATATATACTAATTTAAAGATACATCAATTCGCGCACGATAGTGATTGTAGCTGATCTCCAATTACAGCCAAGTATGAAAACTAAGTCGAACAGCGCGAGGGAACGCAATAACCTCTTTCAACCTCTAACCGGAATCTCCGTTAAGAAAAGACTCCGAAACCCACAGTCCATTTAACTACAATAACTATTGGTATGTGGCGATATTGGACCGGAGATGCATTCCCAAGCCTCGTTATAGCTTCGCGCAGATTTCGTCGAGCGGAACATCCCCGGACTGATTAAAAGTCATACGCGGAAAAAGGCAGTCGGAATGCAGGCTTTTACGACAGCTGTAAAACCTGCGGGACAAAGTTAATTGATTGACCCGCGGCGAATGAACCGAAAACACGTAGACTTGAAGCAAGTCTTTGGGGCAAACTATGATGGGATTCGCGATTTATTTCAGACGTCTCCTGCATACGGTACACGAACAGTTTTCCGTTCCCTGAGGTCTTTGACGTGAGGGGAGAAATACGTACTTACTCTTCCGAGCTGTTTCGCTACGACCGAGAGTCAATATTCCGTGAAGATCACAGATCGAATTGGCGGAGAAAGTCTGTGGATTTCCAGATTTTAGTTAACGCAGTAAAACCTATCTAAGGCAGAATCTGTTTAAGACGGAAACCTGCAGAAGCCGGAAGCATTAACAATAATAATAATAATTAGGGGCGCAGCCAGGATATATCTATGGGGGGGCCGAGACAGTTGAGAGAACGAAAATATGCCAATCTTACAGGGGCCGGTATAGGTCATTAATAAGTATCCAACCTCTTCAGCACATGGATATCAATATTTTAATCTAAGTTTACAAATAAGTCGCTTAAATCTACTCATTCTTGATTAGTCTCCCTCCCCGCGCTATGGGAGACGTAATTTTTCTCGCACCCCTTCCTCATCCGCGAAGGTAAGTTTAATAAACAATAGTACATTATCTCACAAAGGACAATAAGTTCTAAGCACACTGAGATGAACATTCGGTTATTTCATATACAAAACTGTAAATTTTGGAATTATGGGGGTTAACGGTTAACCCTGACCCCTCCCCCCTCTCGCTGCGCCACTGATGATGATGACGATGATGATGATTATGGCGATAATAATAATATTAATGATAATAAACTGACTTTATTTCAGGGCGAGATTGAGACTAATTAGTTTCTTATGCCTAACTCTGAGTCGTAGAAAGATTTAAAGAGAAAGTTTTCGGGAGTAAAGCAGAAGAAAAAGTAACAAAAGAAGGAAATATTATACGGGCTATAAACCCGTTGAATAAGTATATAAGTATAAACATAATTCTGCATTTAGGAAAAAATAGACCCTGCAGGAAAACACCCACGAGAAGGAGGTGTGAAAAACCTGCGAAACCTACTGGAATTTGTGACTAAAATTTAAAAAGAAGAAGAAAAAGGTGGAAATAAGAAAAAGGAAAGTGTCAGAATCATTACTGAAAGAGAAACAGAAAATTTAAATGCACCGTGTTACCAAAAATGCAAATAAGGACAGATGATGACTTATAAACACAAGAATTATACAGTAGAATGAGTTAAAACATCAGAAACAAAAAATAAAGGAAAGGAGGAAGAGAAATACTGAACAACGAAGAAATATTGAAATAATAACACGAGCTATGGGAAAAATTACTTCAAATTAATTTATATAACAATTGATCACGCGACTTCCATTGCGTAGAAGTTCAACGCTGGAAGAAAGAGGAGAAATACATTGGCATTCCTATGAGAGAACTATACTTGTATACGCTTGACATTACAAACATTTCTTACTAAATGTATCAGGATCCGGCCACGCTTAATTAGAATGAATGGAATGCCCCTGTTGGATGATAACTCTCATGTGACAGTAATGTCATCGTGACCAGAAAGATCACTATCATTACCTATTCAAATCACATACTTGCGGACAAGAATATGGCTCAGCAACTTGCGTAGTAGAAGTTCCGGGTTCGATTCACGGTCACGTCGCCAGCTCCTGCAATTTCTCTAAATTGTGTAACGATCCATAACGGATATAACATGCACCGATGCTCTAAGATTAGAAAAATATCTTGTTAATGGTGCCCTATCTCGAAATCGTTTTCTGTAACTCATTTTCTTGGCGATAGAGGTACTGGTATATATGAACAACTATTACTTAAATAGACATTCATGAGATCCTGACAGTTTCATATAAAGAGATACGACAACCATAGCTATCTTACATAGTTTAGGCATTCGTACTTAAATTCATATACGATATGTAGGTGTACTCGCAGAATCCCATCTCACGAGAGAATTTCATTCAGTGAGTCAGAGGAACCGAGAGTCATTGGAGGGGTGGAAGACGTAGGAATAAAGAAATTAAATAGACATAGAATGGAAATGAAGGAAATACAATTTTGGAAGGGATCGGAGTGGAAGAAGGCAAGGGAAAGAAGAGGCCGCTAAATGCGGGAATGGGAGAAGGGAGGATGGCTTGGAGGGAAATTGGAAGAAAATATGAGTTGGAGGGGATAAAAAGTCTTTCATAACGGCGGGGCCGTTGATAAGGGAAGATCCAGAAAAGGTAATTTGAAGATTCTTCAGGAAAGAGTGAATGAAATAGAGGAAAAGATGGAGCGAATTGAGGATTGGAAATGAGAGCGAAGGGACTGGAAATCGGAGTGAATAAATACCGACGACAGCAGAGAACGAAGTTTTGGCCAACAAAAAGAGACAATTTCGTATTGTTCATACGTTTTAGCGAATAAATGCTCCTTTTATTACGTAAAAAAATGAATAGTTAATGATGATGACGCTTATAATAATAGTAATCATAATAGTAATAAAAGCGTCCTTAATAAAGACGAAAATGCGATTTATTCGTCTCTTTCCGATTATTAATTAAACAAATTGATAAATAACTTAAATTTTATAAGATTAACTTTTAGAAATTTAAATAAAATCATAATCCTTTCGGCATTATAAATTTAAAAGGAAACGATAACTTTCTAAAAGATTACATGTAATTAAAGAGATATTAACATTTAAAATTATTAGTTACAAAAAATTGAATATAAAAACATAATTAAAAAGTAGTTGATAAAAGTTACAGTTAAAAAAAGTTAAAAATTATAGCTATATATATAGTTAAAAAGAATAGTGAAGCATAGTGATCGTTATATATGATAGTTAAAGGTTATTAAATCTACTAGTTAAAATCTAGATAGTTAAAATTATTAAAATAACTTTTTTAAATTAATAAAAAATCCTTCGTCATTAAAGATTTATAAAAAATGACAACTCTCCTAAATTATAATATGCACTACAAATTCATTCATAAAAAACATTCGTAAATCATTATTCATAATTCATTCAACATTCATGAAAAATAATTAACGCAACAAATAATACTGCAGAAATAGGAACACGGTACCTCTCGTATTACTGTGGAAGCTGAAACATTATTAGATACTCAATACTTTCTTTTCAAAACTATTTTTGCAAATTGTATTAATTCGCAATCTTAATTTTCATGACAGTCAAATATAAACAAGAAGTAGCTATATATAAATAATACTTACATACAGATAATTATTTAAATATAAATCATAAGTAGTCTTCTTCAGTTTAATAAATAATTGAACTCGTTTTTCTTCCAGCCACCATCACGTCCCGGTACACCTGATAATGCCTGGTAGGCCGAAACCGGTTGGTTAATAAAATTGTCTGGAAAATACGAAGTCAATTGCTTCTCGTTTATTTAACGGCGTTCCGTAAGATACAGTCATATTGATTATATTCGTTTTTCTTGTTATGATGTAGTGGTTAGCGTGTACCAAAGAATCTAGCATATAATTATGTATGCTCGTATTGTTCACTCACATGAGTGTGTCGTATTGTTCACTCACATAGTGATTCATCATGAATCACGCTGCAACCTTTAAAAGTGAGTACGCTGATGGCCAATTTATTCACATTATTCCATTCCCTTTCTTTCCAATATTCCAGATTTTCATATCTGCACGTAACTCGTTAACTAATCTAAAAGTTTCCTTCTATACATTTCCTTCTACCCTTACAATGACGTTATTATATATTATATGTTTTTGACGAGTAATTAGGCTTGCTAGTAAGTTTACAAGATTTATTCTTTATGACGTAGCAATTGCTGCATCAGTATCTCGAATCATTGGTCATATGATTAAGTCGTACACTTAAACGAGAGAAATAAATCATAATCTCTCATAAATCGTGTAAAAATTTAAATTTCTACAGCTGCTCCTTTAATAATTATTTAATGATCATATATTAGCCAATAGATTGCGAGAATTCAGAATGGCGACGATTTAAGAGAATATAGCAATTTTATATCATTAATTTTGTAATTGATAAGTGATGTGTAATTGTTGTAAATAAGGGTGTTGCAATCGAAGTCAAGTGTGATATGGATTTGTAATGTGATTAGTAGCATATTAATGTATTTACTGATTAATGTATTAACTGGTTGTTTTTCCTTGTTGATTGACTTGTCCTACGCACTTTAGCCTATTTTCGGATTAATAAAATATTAATTTCATAGTAAGAAGTGAATTTCATAGATATTTATATGAAGTTTAATACTGTCTCATCGCATTGCCATTTGTCCAAACCAACATGCGCCCCCTTACACTTGGTGATTCGTGTACTTATTTCTATACATATTTGGTTACTAACGTATTTGTGCGGTTGATCGTATCTTTAGATTGAGTTTCAGAAAGCAAGCGAATCATTAACGGCGATAACATCGATGGGAATGAAGTTTCTTCGGCAAACATGCTAACGAAATCCTTTGCTCCAATAGCCGAGGTTCTTTACAACAGCAATAATCTAAGATTGTAAACAAAATGTCGCTTTTGAAGGCATAGAAAAAATACCCATGTGAATTATAAATTGGGAACATAAAAATGTTATAAAATAAAAGCGTGAAAAGATGAATATCAGAAACTGAACCCTATAAAGTACATATTAATGAATAAACCTATTTATAAGCAGATTTGTATTTCTGACACAATCTACTATATATATGGTATTGCTCTTAATATTACAGCAGTACCCCAACTAACAAAATGAATATGTTCCAATTCGACGTTCGTAATTCGAAAGTTTTATCTCGAAACCCAGTTTTCCATTGTATTTTACCGTATTTTTCGGTTCGTATATCAAAATTAAGTTTGTATCTAGAGATGGAAATGGAGAAGAAGTTCGTAAGTCGAAAATTCGGTACGTAGAGCGGTTTGTAATTCGAGGCACCACTGTACGTTTCACTCTCTTAGAGCTCTAAGTTAACAATTTTCGCATTACTTTGGTGAAATACTTGAATCGGTGGATAAAGATCTTGAGATAGAAATCAAAATCTTGTTATCGTTAACCATTTTCTTTGATGAAGAAGTGAAAGAGGAAATGTCTGCCGTAGCGGGGAATCGAACCTGGGTCTCCCACTTTCTGGGTGGTTGCTCTGACGACTAAGTTACCACTAAGAAATGTTTTTAAGAAATTGTTTCACTAAGAGATATTTTCTTTTCTACCAAAAGTCATAAATAGATATCACTTGTATAGCTCACCATATTGATAGCGGAAGCATATTAATGGCGATCTTTCGGTATGATACTAGATCAGTAACTTGGGAAATTGAAGGAGAGATTGTTCTGTCGTGGTAACTTAATCATCATAGCAACCACTAATATAAGTAATTGATGCCACGATACATCTCAAGATTTCTTTACAGACAATTCGGGACATGTGGAGTACAAAGAAAAACATAGTAGTGAAGTTAAAGGATGAGGGCATACAGGGTATACGGAAAAGATACTACCTCATTACAACATCTTTAAAGTTAAAGTTTATTTGAAGTATAAAAAAATTTCAGCCAGCAATTGTAAATTCAAATTTCAGATAAGCTTTTATTAATTTCTTACCTATGCGACTTGATACGGGCACCTTAAATAAATCCAGTTCTCTTTGATGAAAACGTCCTTAATATATCATTGACAATGAGAACTGAATATAGCAAACGGTTTTCGTGTCTAAAGGACAAACATAAGTATAACTTGTATGGCTCACTATATCGGCAGTGGAAGCATATAACTATTGATCACTCGCAATGAATCCAGATCAGCAACTTGCGAAAATGTGGTAGTTTGAAGATCAGAGCCAGGAAGGCTGGGGACATGGGTTCGATTATCGGCAACGGCAAACTTTCTTTCTCTTTCATTTCTTCATCTAAAATGAAGCATGTGAACCTGCCTTCTTAATCGCTTATTAATAATTTTCTTAATCATTTTCAAATCATTCATTAGGGACACTAAGATAATGCCAACTTTGCCTCTGGGTCAGTCACGTATTACATAACTACAGGGCCTATTTGTAATCCTCTACCCTTGTGAATCCAGCAGCTACAGCGAGAGCCAAACTCGTTCCTATACACGGAATGAAAGTGTGGGCCGAACGGCAGAGTTCTACGGAGAGAAGTCCGTGGCTATCGATCCTGGATCCGAGTCTTTTGTCATTGACCCCTTCTAATTCATCTTCATTAAGCTTTCTTCTAACGAAGTTGTACTTCGTATGACCGTGTGGTGAAACTCATCCCAGCAAAGCGAAAATTCATTCATATGGCTACGTGAAGGAGACGTGGAACTTTTTACATGGATTTTATTATAGGCGACCGGTTCTACACATGGCAGCCGTGATCGGGTAAATAAAATAACAAAGTAAAATTGCTACCTACCAAACTACGAATGAAATTTACTGAAATTTAGGCATTACCTGATGGTGGCAATTACTAAATGAAGCAGAGCATGCAAAATTTCTTGCAAAAGTGCTACAATTTCCTTCTTTTACATTAATAAGTAATGAATTTCCGCAATGAGACGCCTTATTCTGTAAATTTTAAACTCTCGTTTTTGCACTCACACACGTTGTCAGACGAGTCTTAACCAATAGGCATTCAATGAATATATATAAACAATTCCTAATGACGAGCATTTTCCCAATTAAGCGCTTTTCAACCTCATATCCTACACGGCAAGAGAGTTAAGTAACTTAGAATAGGCATAAAACAAAAACTATTAGTTTCGTTAGTTGAGACATGTATTCGAATAAATAAAATTCAGAGAAATATGTGTGGCAGGAAAATGTTTAACATTTTCGCAATGCATTTCTTAGAGGTAGTGTTATTAGAAGTGCTTCGACAGCTAAGACGATTTAACATGTATGAGCCCCCACCGGGAATTGAACCTGTAACCGCTTTTACCAAAGCCGAACGCTCAACCCTCTTTGCTATCCGGGAGCACAAATGCGTAATTTTAAGTAAAAATTTCATCTTGAGAGATATAATGAATATACCCTGAAAAAATATTAGGGTTCCTAAGATCAGTCCCAAATTACCCTCTTCGGTTGAGGCGAACATGACAAGCGTGCCCTAAGCGGTATGCAAGAGAAATATTTTGCCACACGGATCTCTCACGGCTCTATAATTATTATGTATTCTCCTTTTCGGAAATTTATGCTCCAAACTAAACGGATGTGAGTCCGTTAATTGAAAATGGTTTTCAGAGAGCAACAACGCTATAAGCTTATATATGACGTCATTTGTATTATTATTACACTCTTACGGCGTAACTTCGCCTTAGCTCAGGAAAAAATACGCTATAGATACGCACCCGGGGGAAGAAATAGCTAGTTTTATGTTTTTATGAAAAATGCGTGCAATTTTTTTTATTCCGAAATTAACGCTCCTGGGGACGGGCAGCAAAAATTACTTCCGTGCCAATCATTTTGGAAACAGTTAATACTGTCTCATCGCATTGCCATTTGTCCAAACCAACATGCGCCCCCTTACACTTGGTGATTCNCGGCGTAACTTCGCCTTAGCTCAGGAAAAAATACGCTATAGATACGCACCCGGGGGAAGAAATAGCTAGTTTTATGTTTTTATGAAAAATGCGTGCAATTTTTTTTATTCCGAAATTAACGCTCCTGGGGACGGGCAGCAAAAATTACTTCCGTGCCAATCATTTTGGAAACAGTTGCAGATCGCCCTGTGGTTTGGATTTGAACGCAAGTCTTCCATTTCATCAAATATGGCACCTTTACAAGAAAGTATTCTAAAATTTTTTATTTAAAATTATATTCAGTATACTTTAGAAAGTATTCTAAAATTTGTAATTACAAAAAATCTTATTGAAACAACAAAATTACTACTTCACAGATATTGCAAACAAAGATCTCTCTCTCGTCAGCGATCAGCTCATAGGTTGGTTTGCATTAGCCATTTTCTAACGTGATCTGTCTTCAGCTAGTCTTTTCAGCTTTTTATAACTGTTACAACATTTACCTTTTATCAGTTGGGTATTGTACTTCAGCCTAGGTCGTCCTTTGCAATTCTTTCCTTCCACTGTGCCTTCCAAAATTGTTTTTTCCATTCCTTCTTAGTAAATGCCCAATCTATTTATTTCTCCACGTAGTTATGTGTTCCACAGGTCTGATTTCAATCCCAATCGTGCCAGTACTTCTTCACTCCAAACTCTCTCCACACATGATATTCGTAACATTCTACGGTAGCACCATAACTCAAAAGTTTCAATACTTTTTTCTTTGCTGCTCCTATTGTACACGTTTCGCTACCATATAACATTACGCTCCATACAAAAGTCTTGACTAGATTTATCCTTATATTAGTTTAAAAATTTGTTCGAAACAAACAGCTGTCAAACAGACATATAGAGATATAAAAAAAGAATGAAAAAGCTGGACACCTTAGTGAATACATTTCTATTATTTCCTCGTATTTTCCGATATTTATCTATTGCCTTCTAAAATTTCCTCCATTAAATCGGACTCTTTGTGGGAGTACATAATAAGATATAAAATTAGCGGTTATCTCCAAGACTATCCAATAGTGTAGTATAAGGAAAAGAAATAGGATTCTATCCCTTCCACTGTCAAACCACTGCAAGGGATTGCGTCCGAAAGAGTTGGTGACTCGAGCACATAGAGTCGGATCATAAACTCGATGAAATACTAAAAACGGAAGGTAGTCATAGGCGATTCGGAGAGGGAACTGCAGAGAATGGTCACCGGGCTATATGGAGTGCGCACCGAAAATCTGGGGTCCAAGGCGAGTTTATTACATCTTTCCCGGGGAGGGCGAAAGAGACCCAGGAAATTTCATCGAAAGTTGCGTCGAGGGCCAGAATTGCGGGGCAATATTATCAACCGCAATTCCGAGACGCAAAATATTTTCCGAATAACTAAAACGCCGCATCGATAAATTCGAAGCGAAATGAAAAATACACCATCAGAGGGAAAAAACATATTCCCTTTGTTTTTTAAGCAATACGTTATCAAACTGACAGCGTCACCCAGACGATGAAATAACGAACTGATCTGCGGATTTCGAAATGTGGGAAGAGTTAAAAAAAGAGGTTCCGAATTCGGTTAAAATGGATGCTGAGGATAAAGGGAGGCATTAGAGAGAAGATACCAGTAAACGTAATACAAACGCTACATTTAGGAATATATGAAGCCATTAATATTAATTTATTCGACCAAAACACTCGTATTAGGTACGAGATTTCGTGATATTGCGTGTTTAGGACAATCCCTTCGAATAAACCGATATAATAAGATTTTCTTAATCAAAAAAATTAAAATACTATTTAAATATCGACATGATTGGGAATTTCAGTTATTCTTTTCTCCCGAAGATGGCAACATAGTTGCCGAAATACGTATCGAGAACAATACTTGCAAAGCGCGACCACTGATAACCCTAACCCCAGCTGGTGGGAATTCTTCAACGATTAGTTTGCTCGCAAACAACGGCTATTTGGAGCTTTTCTCAAACTCTAATGTATTACCACAGCCGTGTTCCTTTTCCTTATAGATTAGATATGATTGGGACCTGAACCCATGTCTCCTAAGTTCCGGGCTGGCATTCAAACAAATGAACTACCATACCGAGTCAATTCCACTCTGTTGACGGGATGCTTTGTGAGCAAGGCAAGTGGCGCTCCACATACTGGTTCCAACCACAGCCTCTGGCCATAGTATTTAAGTGGTTAGAATACCTGCCCAGAAAGTGAGAGACCTGGGTTCGAGTCCCAGTCATGTCTATAATTTCCGCTTTTAATTACTCCATGAGTTAAAGTCGCACAGCTCTTCCTGCAAATACATTACCTTCCCTTATTCCCCGTTAAAATACATTTTATAAATCAATACAACCACACTACCTTACGCAATGCAAAGTCATACAAAATATATAAAAATTAATGACGATAAAGTAACTGTTGAACTGATGCAGTTTTCGACTTCTTTGAAGGTAAACTTATCATGAATAAATCTCTCCTAAATCGATATCTAAGTAAAGCTGTCCTACAATACTTGCTACATCTCAAATTTGAAAGCATATTAGTCTAACGAACCCATAACTGTGATACCTATATTATATAACTGTGGCCATCCACATTTGAGCTTCATATAATTTTTACTCTATTTAATTAATTTTGTTCTTCCTTTTTTAACGTCTGCAAAAGCCTCACCCAGTCGAGTTATTAGGCGTTGTCAGCATGGCCCTCTTTACATTTCACCACTCCGAGTTCTAATCAACGTAAAACCTTCGACGCATGTGTACTGTGCTTCAAAAGTAAATTTTCAAAATTAATTCAGCAGATATACTCAGGAAGGAGTACAACCACACTGTGTTCTTGTTAATTAAATGACGCTCGTCTCCTATAAACAATGCAAATAATATTACAATTCCAGGATAAGTTTTTAATCGCTAGACAGTGTTTAGGTACACGGAATACTGCTCTTGTACACAGCAATTGTGTACTTCACTTTCGAAAGTGATTTCCTATTCTATATCTGTCATACGCAGAATATCTTCAATCTGAACTAATAGGCGGATCATCCATAAGAATGAATGAAAATTATCTTTTAGCAACGCTAGCTAACATGGTAATTATCTCTTAGTCTTTGTGTAGTTTTTTCTATTACGTACTTCAACCAAGTACCCAAGAGGTGTACACAAGGGGTACATATATGACAAATGAGGGCCTGAAGACAGCTGTTATTAGCTGAAACCGGTCGCTAATAAGCAATTTCTGTGATACTTTAGCATAATTATTTTATTAGACATTAGAGTTCGAGAAAAGCTCCAAAAAGCTGTTTTTTTGCGAGCAAACTAACCGTTGAAAAATTCTAACCAGAATGGGTTAGGGTTCTCAGTAGTCGCGCTTTGTAAGTATTGTTCTCAATATGTATTGGTAATAGGATTGAGGCGCGTCAACCTCAAGGTTATTTGCGCCACTCAATATGTATTTCAGCAACTACGTTACCATCTTTGGGAGAGAAGAATAACAATTATTAGATAGTTATTTTAATAATTAACATTATGGAGTTTCACAAAGTCACGGCTGATTTAATCGATGTCATACTATATTATCATTAGAAGATAGAAGATTTAAACAAAGGCTTAATTTACTTATTAATTTCAAAGAAAGTACGTTTTTGAAGGATGTGGCCGATATAATGCGTCTTCCCTTTTAAGTAGGGATATTAGAACGAATGGATTAATGAATTAATTTTTTCCGTGAACGATACGCGAAAGTAAATATTGGGGAAGTAGAGTCATGGTGCATGCACCCTCTGCCACACACCGAAAGGCTTTCAGGGCACTTAAATAGTCATACTATACCAAACCACAGTACTATAACTAACCACATTATATAACCACATTACTATACCAGCGTGTAACTTGCTACACTTATCCGCAATTTCCATATTTCTCGGGTGTAACCATACGTGCGATTTTGTATAAAAATACGATAAGTGAGAGAGAAGCAGGGAAGGAAAAAACAGAGAGCAGATAACAGGAAGAGAAATCGCGGCATAAAGTAGAGGAACAAAGGAAGCGGTAGAGAGAGAGAAAAGCCGTAGATTCCACGGAATAGGATGAAAGAGAGGCGGGGAGGAGGAGAAAGATGAGGTAGCGGAATGGAGAGAAAGAAACATAAAGGGATGAGGGGGAGTGGGGGAATTGTTAGAAGTTAGCGAGGGAGGAAATGGAAGGGTCCAAAGAAAAGGGAACGGGAGCGTAAGGGAGGAACGAAATATACTGCGGGAAGGATAAAGAATTGAGAAAATACCCTATATCCTCGCACATTATATGCTCCTACTGGATAACGTGCATTTCCAAAATGTCCTTACTGGCATACGTACGTATAAGTTGTACGTACGGTTAGCCACGAGTAACTGGGCAAAGAAGTGGAAGGGGTGAATCTAGAATTTCCTCTCCCCTCAACCTTATGCATCGCGCGGTACATTGTTCGATTTTTATGGAAGGAGCTGCACATACGCCATTATTTTGGGCAACATTGAGACTTGTTACACATTTTAAATTTAAATAGTTATCTAGAAATTGAATAATACCAAAGAATCAGTAATAGTGCAGTTAAAAGTACTTCGAAAACTGAGGTCCTTAGGGATATCTGGGCCCCCACCGGGAATCGAACCCAGGACCGCTTCCATCAGATCCAAGCACGCAACCCACTTGGTTATCCGGGAGCCCAATACTATAGTATCATTATTATTATACTATAGTATTATACAATAATACTACTGTTATTATACAGTAGTATTACAATTATCATTACTATTTATTATAGTATACAATACCATATACCATAGAGTCAAAAAAGAATAGAACAAACATGTTAAAACGTACAAAAATACATTAGGATTGGTATTGTTCGTGCGAAATTCGAACATTTCTCGAAATTATAATCGTTGCATAATAAAGCGTCTTATTTTGCTACATTTTTTGTTCCCAAGGTGAAACGTGCATGACAAAAGTCTTACAGGACCAGAAATCGAACCTCGGGTCTTCAATATTCCGGACAAATGCTCTGTCCATTGAACTATCTTGCCAGAACAATTATAAATGCCGTTTGGAACACGTTTGTAGAAACAAATTTTTGTAGAAACAATTTGTAGAAAAAAATTGCAATGTCCTGGCAAGATAGCTCAATGATTACAGCAGTCACCCAGAAAGCGGAAGATCCTAGTTCGATCCCAGGTACTATCATTCTAGGTACTACATATGCCCGTTTCTCCTTTGGGAATATAGCTGCACTACTATACGTGCAATTCTCATCCCTTTTCTTACATTTTCGCTTACTTATGGCGCACTGTATTTGTAAATTAGTACTGTAAAAACCTGTGTATTTGGAAAGTACTCAAAGAGTTAACCCGTAATTTAGGTGCCTTCACTGAAGGAGATTGGGGAAAGTCTGTTTCTTCGTTCATCCTACGAATCGCTTTAACGTAATCAACAGTAATAAATCAATGCAAAATACAAGCGAAGCTTAGGAATAGAGAAATGAGAGTGGGCCTTAAAAATTTAACTCCGAATATATCACAGGGACACAATCAACGAGAGAGATTGTGTGCAAAACCTAAGAAACCTACTGGAAATTAAAGCAAAAATTTAATGCTGGGAAAGCTTAAATTTACGTATTTCAAGATCTTCCAGCATTCACCTGCGAAATAGTCATATAAATACCAAAGAAATTCGTGTGCACCTACCGCGGAATCCATTCTACGTTGGAAGATTTCGGATCTTCGCAGTATCTTATCAGCAGACAGGATGTCTATTTTTACGAATCCAACACGTTTCCAAAAACCAACGCTATTCCCAAAAAACATAAATGGTCATGTGGTCAATATTCAGTATCTTGGAGCCAAATCTTAATCGCATTGGTTTCCGTGTATCGCCTTGTTTTTTTCTGGATTCTTATCATGGCATTATTTATCCTGAAGCCACTTACACTTCTAAGCGTAAATAACAGTAACGAAGTTCCTTTTCGAAATAAGCATACTATTGGCGTCGTTACCTCCATACTTTTGTATACTTTCATAAATTCATACTTATCTATGCATCTTTTAAAACACAACTTCGTGTTTTTACAAGGATAAGGGTGATTGGTAACTTTGCACATTGAGGTGTGCGCTTGGGAACATTCCAAAGGAGAAACGGATCGAAAAAAGTCTGAAACGACCCAAACTCGAACCCGGATCTTCCACTTTCCCAAAATCTGCTCTAGCGAATCAATGAGAAAGTGGAAGATCTGAATTCGAGTCTCGGTTCTGTAAGACTTGTCCGTTTCTCCTTGGGAATACATGGTAAGTCTATTATTCAATATCTGGTTCAACACATTTCGCCAACGTTTGGTCAGCTTTTCTCTACTTTTAGCAGACCTCACTCTTCCATCATTCACCGACGAAATGTGCCATCATTTGGTAAACCATTTCTTTACCATTTTTATCCTCCATTTCTTGCAATATTTTGAAGGATTTTCAAATGGCACAGTTTCGAAATCCTGAATTTTTTCAATTAATTTGACAGACTTCGGTATCCACTCACGGAAACGCTCGAAGACCGCTCGGCCTGGTATTATTATGTATACTTATTGTGAGATTTAGCTAGTGTTCGCTTTAGGGTACGGTATTATAACTCTTTGTTGGAGTTAAAGTGAAGATTACAGTTAATTTTCATGCTAACCAATCGTATACTTCGGAGATTAACTGTTATCTTCACTTAAACTCTAACATACCATTAAAATACTGGGCCCCTAAAGTAAATTATAGTTTAAATTCATTTTAAGTATAAATTATAGAACTATGCCTACCAATAAAAGTTTACTTCCTCAATGAAGAGCAAGAAAAAATATCGAAAGTGACGATTACAGTCAACAGTAGTTTTGTGAGAAAAAAAATTCGAAAGGGATATGGAGCAACGTCGAGTACATACAATGGTATTCCAAATATAAGGAAAGTAGATGATAAATTGAACATCAAATATGGCAATTCCTTTAAGAAAATATCGCTAAATTTATCCTTAGAAGTAGCTAATAGGTCTACGGAGAAACAGGATTGAAAAATATCGACATGACTGAGATTCGAATCAACCCAAGGTCCCTCACAGTCATGCCGAATATTTATCACATCCATTTCTCGGTTTTTCAGCTGCGCAGTTTTCTTTCCTACCTTTTTGAACAGTGTGCCGAATTCACAAAAAAGCATAACTAACAGAGGAGCTATTAACTATCCCTGCTTGTTAATTACCTTCCTTTCCTTGTCTATGTATATTTAAGTAGCCTGAAAGTAGCTTTTCGGCGCATGGCAGGCGCTGCATACACCGTGACTCTAGTTCCCCACTCGATTACTTTCGCGTATCGTTCGCTGAAATTTCCTAGCTAATAATTCGCTAAACTCAAGAAAAATATCGCCGAAAAGTCGCGAAATAATTGCAAGGTTCCAATAAGTTTCCATAAATATTAATGCAATTCGGATATTACAAGAATTAAATCGCTGACATGAATTTGAAGTCTTTAGTTAACTAACCATCAATTTATTTTATTGGTATATATGTCAAACTTCTAGTAATTGGCGGGGCCTCAGACTCACTCAGACTCACTATCTGACCAAACTCTGTTCGGTCAGACAGTGAGGAGTAGCAGAAACTGCGAAAAGGCATAAAAAGAGGGCAGAAATCGTCTGATCTAGCCACATAATCGTTACATTGGCCTTTATGCTTGAGAGACTGATTTTAAAAGAGAAGTTGGTGACATTGAAAAGTAAATAAGAAAAGTAGAATCGATAAAATTGTGTATAAGGATTAGAATTCTAAATACGAAAAATAATGAGGAAATGATAAGTAGTTTTTGCGTATTTGTAATTTATTTTATATTGGATTTGGTAAATTTAGTGGGAAAAGTAGGGAAAGTGTTAAGAGATTTAGGGGTAAACAATCTACTTTCAGAGGATATAGTAAGGAAGAAACTACGGTAGTAAAAGAAATTGTTGCAAAGATGATGAAACAGTAAAGCAGGTAATCCCTTCGGGAAAAGAATAGGCGTGATAAAAGAGGAAAGAGAAAAAAAGCAGAGGGCGTGGAAAAGACCGTTTCAGGAAGGAGGGCGTAAAAAAGAATGAGGGAGAATGTTATTAAAAATAAAAACACTCGGACACAATCTGGAACTGGTACGAAAGAAAAAAAGGAAAGAAGTGGTGGAGGAAAGAAAATCCGAAGTTAATTCAATAAAAGGGACGAATTGAGGAAATCTAAAAAATGGAGATTTCAACGCCCACGATGGGTGGGTATCTGAAATTCGAGTCCATCCAGCAAGCACCTGAAAGCCCTAATGTTAAGACATTAAGTAACTAAGTTTCTCAGTGGTGCATTCTGCTGAAAATGCGCACGGAAAGGAGAACGCAGGATTCGCGCTAAATTCTAAGAGGCGAGATCGATGAACTAAATTCTTAGTCCTAATTTCGTACGGAACTCTGCTAACGCGGATTTATTAACTTCGTAATACACGTGAATCAAGCCCTGTGTCCTAAAAACGGCCAAAAATGTGTACACTGTGATGAGAGCCGTAGCCAAGGGGGTGGTTTTGGGGGTTAAATCCCCCAAAGGGAACAGAGATAACAATTAACGAAAGCTAGAGGATAGCATCTCGCAATGAACGAAATAAAGAAGTTACATACAATTGCAATAAATATCTGAAATAGGGTATAAATGATGATTTGATTCCTGAGTCTGTATCTGTTTGTAAAGTATTCAGTCCGAAGGCCTCATCCCCTCTACCGTCAACTATGAGGAGCTAGGAAAGAAAATGAGGCTTACTGTATAAGATGAGGAGTGAGGTAGTTTGCCCTTACAAGCTCACGGTAGCGAAGCACTAAGACTCTACGAGTAACACTTTTCGTAATATTGCATGAGAAGAACCATAATTAATGCCATTATTCAGCGTAACTCATACCTCAGTAGCTTTCTAGCACATGAACAAGACTGAGACAAAAGTATATAAAAGATAAATTTTTCTTTATCCCGTACCAAAAGACAAATTATAAATCTATGATATCTTGGACTAAAGATTAACTACACCTGAGTGCTAAACTTTTCTCAGTATAAAATCTACGGAGGTGGCCGTGATATTGTGGAAACTCATGATATTATACAGATATTTACTTTTTCCACAGTAGTGTTCTGTAAACCTGACGATGGCTATGAAGCCGAAACCGGTAGTTCCAGAATAAATTGCTGTGGAAAAAGTAAATATCTGTGTAATATATTTTCTCACTATACCCAGACACGAGGTGCCTTTTCACGGCCATTCCTGATTAAAAAAAACTCTAACTACTTTAATTTAACTTCCGTGGTAATGTTCGTTCTCATATTAACGGTAGCGTGGCCGAGCGGTCTAAGGCGTTGGTTTAAGGCACCAGTCTCTTCGGAGGCGTGGGTTCGAATCCCACCGCTGCCAACATTTTTGCATATTACTGTCTCCGTAGTGACTCATTAAGTAGTTTTTATCTCTACGGATATTCCAAGAGAAGCTCCGGTCGACTGAAGTATTGACTAAGCGTATGCATTATTAAAGGTAATTGAACGTTTTGCTTCGAGGGAAAGACGAATCATAGCAGAAATACTTAACCAGCATTTATGCGCTTAAAGAAGTATCATTTCTAGGTCGCAAATGATCGAACAATTTAGAAATCTAGACTTAGAAAACGTAACAATTAAATTCTCTTGGACAATCTAAATGAAATCCAATCGAAGTAAGATTTTGAGTCTATAAAAGATTCGATCAGACTGAATTTCGCTTCTATTCCGGGGATGGACAACTAAAATTTCAAAATGAGGAGTGAGGTAGTTTGTCGTTAATTACCTTATTGATTCAGGATGGTCCATTTGGAAAATGTTCACGTATGAGTAGCACAAAGATACTATGAACGATACCTTCCTCAGTATTCCATAAGAAGTGACCAAAATAAAGCCATTACTCAGTCAGTAGCGTAGCGAGGGGGAGTTGTGGGTGTTAAACCCCACTCAAAACCAAAATGTTTTAAAAAATCGAGGTTAAGGGAGGTAAATTGTAATTATTTAAATAATTATAGCTGCATATGCCATTGGTGACTGGTAAATATAAATCTGATTCCAATTTTGTCACATTTAGGGTAGAAGTTTGCCTGCCCCAGGAATTTATGCAATTTTGCGTTTACTCCATGGCTCTGTACCTCCTAGAGACAATACCAGGCTATACATCGATATATATATATATATCGAATTCTATACTCTATTCCATAATGGAAAGCAAATGAAAAATGTTCAATTCATTATGATGTATTAACAAGAATAAACTCAGTAGAACACGCAAATATCCATTTTCCAATATATTCCAACGCAAGATACTGGCATAAGATTTATACTGTAAACAGTATTTCTTATAGTTAAAATCATTCGGGAGGAGGTCGTCGTTGCAAAGGACGTATTCTAGGAGTGAATTCGAGTATAGCTCCACGAACGTTCATTTGAAGGGATGATATAGGCGGTACAACGGACAGACAAACACAGCGTGAGCGAGAAAGCAAAGGGTTTACACTCTAGTTGCGAGAGGAATCAGGTCCGAAAAACAGAAATGGTAAGAGGGGCGTAAGACAAGGAAGGGAAGGAAAGCACAGAGGGAAAAGAGGGCGTGAAAAAGTGAAAGAGAGAGGATAATAAAAGGGGATTCGACGAGACGGAAAAGTGAAAGGAACAGCAGAGGAGCGAAAAAGAGGAAATGCGATAGGAGAGGAAGAAGAGAGATAGCGAATGGGGAGAAGGAAAGAGATATGCGAAAAATGCGGAAAGGATAGAAATCATGGAGGATAGAGATTATAAGAAGATAAAGTTGACCCTGAAACAGGATTATCACCAGGGGCGTAGCCAGGATTTCTCTATGGACGGTTTTAGAGCCATGAAATAACCAATGCATTGCCTACAATCCTGGGGCAGGAACACTTCCGCCCAAGATATATCGAAACTAGGAACTGATTTATTTTAATATATATGCCCTGCGAATCTGCATCATTGCAAGAGGTCATCACTGCTTTCATTTATTGTTGATTATGTTCTCATGGGTGGGGGGCTAGAACCCCCAAACCACCCCTTTGGCTACGCCTTTGTTTATCATCGTGTTTATTACTAATGTCTGACCTGGAATCCATAATTGAGAAGTATTTTTAAGTGCTTCTTTAAAGAGGATTACTTCTGCCCAAAATCAAATTACAATATGGACTTATTTATTTTAACATGATAACATGCAAATCTCCAGCGGTGTTCATATTAAAAAATTGCGAGAGACCATTCTCTTCGTTTATTGTTAGCCCTGTTCTCATGGAGGGGGCGGTTGAACCCCCAAAACTACCCCCTTGGCTACGTATTTGTTATCATCATGCTTATTACGAATGTTTGAACTAGAATCCATGATAGAAAAGTGGTATTTTTTAAAGTGCTTAGTGCTTAGTAACTCAGGCCATTTTGCTCATGTCGGCAGCAACTGGGAAACGAACCCGGGACCACTTTCACCAAGCTATACGATTGTGTGCTTGTATGCATTATGAAATCTTGTTATAATTAACTGATAAAAATTGCCTTTATATTCCAATTTTATAAATTGTATCATTGTGTGTACATAAACGTATATTTATTTCTTTACCTTAGTAAATGTTTACTTTAGGGTGAATATGAAACGAAAGTCAGTTATGTTCAGGAATCGGAATGAACAATTTACTGCACAAAGGAAATACAAAAGTAATTTTGTTATTTACGCCAACGATATTTCGTCTATTTTCGGAATATGACTTAAAAATAGGCACGCAGACAATCTATTTCCAAAACTGTTATCTCCTTTAATTAAGAAATTACACTTGGGTGAGAAACGAATAACCTAATGGGACAAAAACAAGAGAGAGAATATTTAAAAAATACAATAAGGTAGGGAGTTGAAGCATAATGGAATATAATTAAATATAAGGGTTATCAACGAAAAGTAGTTTTCCTGCTAGAAAAACCACATTCAACAGAGTATTAAAGGGCTAAAGCAAAACGTAACGAAATATTAGAGAAAAAGTAAGGATCAGTAAAAACCCGATTACTCAATTCGTCTCCTTTAACTGAGAAAATTACGAATTAATAGAGACGCCAAAAGGAAACAGGGACAGAGGAACATAATTGAAAATATAGAAAGACGGTATTGAATAATCAAGCGTGAATGTTAGTAACCGTGGTAGAACGCCCTTAGCAACGAGTAAAAGAGCAAAACGCGATAATATTTTGTTCGGGAGAAAACCACGGTTTCTAGATGCCTCGCGTCATCTTCAGGTAGACGAGGAAAGAACGCCGGGAACGGAAAGAGAAAAAAACGACTCGCGAAAACGAGGAAGAGAGAGAGAAGGCGAAAGAAAGAGCGTCATACGGAATAACAACGAGGAGGGGTTAAAAGAGAGGGAGATAAGGGGAGAAGAAAGAATCAGAGGAAGAGGGAAAACGAGACGAAAATGGGGATAAAATAGCGAAGAGGCGGCGCGAGAGGGGAGGAATAGAAAGGGGTGGAAAGAGGGGAAGAATACATAGAGCGGGATACAAACAGAGAGAGGGTGAATGATATAGAGAGAGGAAAAAGGAATAAAGTTGGGAGGGGAAGCGAAGGGAGGGGAAATAAACAGAGAGAGGTAGGGGAGGAATCAGTAGCGGAGCTAGAGGGATGAAAATGGGGAGGGGAAGGGTTGGGGGTCCCCCCTCCTCCCACGCTCCCTATTGTGGGTCGACGTGGCAACGCCGCCTTCCCCTCCCTCGCCTACGCTTCATCACAATCCCTCCCCCTCCCCGGACCCCTTCCATTCATCCCCTTTCGTTTCAAACCCCTGTATATCTCATTCGCCACCCCTATCTCCATGCTATTACCCTCTCCCGCTTCACCCCATCCCCGATCAAACCCACCCTTCATCTATCCCTTCAGCGCCCCTTCCCCTAGATTCCATTTCCTCCCCGAAAAGTCCTCACCCCCTCCCGTTACTTCCTCTAGCTGAAAACCCCAGTGATATTTTACCAACTCGGAGCTTTTTCTACCTCCCTTTTTTAATTTCGCAACTCCCGAAATGCTTTCCTAGGTTTACCTAGGCGGGAACATCTAACTTTACTTTCGCGCGTCATTTTGTATTCCACCGGTCGCTTTTTAATCCGGTGTCAGATCATCATCGTGTAATGGTCGAAACCTGTGATGATTGTTTTTTTCGGTCGGCACGCCATTTGCGAATTTTCCATTTTAGGACGGCGATTGTTTCGGCGCGAATCTCGCAAAAATCGCATGAAATCGCCAGACCGAGACGATGGTTCTAGAATTTTTACCTCGTGCGCTCGGCGTCGTTCGTTTATTGGAATCGATTTGGCCTAAAAACGAATAAAGTCCTTGGTTCGTTACTGCAAAGTTGGCAATCCCGACGATATTTGCTTCCGTGCTAAGGATTCACACTAGGTGCGAGCTAATCATCAGAAATCCTTTGATCAATAACTCAGCTGATTCGACTGATCGATGATCGACGCATTGAGAGCGCGTTTCGATGCATCGAAAAGGGTGATATCGAATTTCAACTTTTTCCAATTAACTATAGGTACATTTTGAAAATTTTGCACTTGGTGCGAGTATATCATCAGAAATCCTCAGATCAATACTCGGCTGATTCGACTGATCGATGATCGAAACAGCGAGAGCGTGTTTCGATGCATCAATATGAATAATATCGAATTTTTTTCCATTCACTGTTCATTTTAGAAATTTACACTAGGTGCGAGTAGATCTTAAAAAATCTTTGATCAATACCTCAGCTGATTCGACTGATCGATAATCGACGCAGTGAGAGCAGTTTCGATTAGTCGAAATATGTGTTATAGAATCACTTTTTACCTTTATTATTCATTTTGGAAATATTTAAGCCTTCCGTGCCCGCAAAAATTTCTCCGAAAAGAGTACGTTTAACCACAGAGTTTCGTCAGAGAAGATATTCACCGCAAAACCTCCGAAGGCACGTTCTCTTCGATCCTGAAATTTTCAGTGCAATGTGAAACAACTCTGAATGGGGCACTTCTATGTTTGTTTTTATCTTAATAGGCTCTAGAAAAATTAAAAATCTATTTCGTTAAAATATGAGCTCTAGCACGCGCATTTCAGTAGGTAGCGAAAACACGATTAATTTTTTCATTGCCTTGAGACGAGGGATAAATAAACAGAACTTCCCAAAATGTACTTGATTACATGGAGTTGGAAAGATCTTTAANAATTAAATCAATATCATAATTTAAAAATAATATGCACAAGCGGGACTTCGTGGAATTCAACACAAATCTTTAAGAATACTAAGTAATTTTCGCTGCAGATTTTTCCTGAAGACGTCAATATCAGAGGCAAAGGTTCTCGAAGACGTCAGCTCGTTGACGAAGCTAGTCAAATAATTATCTGCGGTGGAAATTACTAAGTACTCTTTCTTTTAAGATCATAATTACACCCTCCCAGCATTGGTACACATTGGAAAAGTCTCTCTTCTTGTACATTAAAGTAGTGTATGTCTAGTTGGAAAGTGTGAAGATGAATTCGAAGTTTAAACGTATCATATCAGCTACATCATCTGTATTAATTATTATTTTATTTTAGCACATAAAATACTGTAATAAACCACATATAAATATATCCTTGACGTTTGATACCTTGCATCGTGGAAATTATTTTCACCTTCATATTTTTGAGCTTCTTCACAATTGCAAACGGAAATACTTAATCATATTCTTCTAACTTCTCCGTTGCTTGATCTTTAATAGTTACTTTAATCTCAGTTATACAACAGACCTTTAATTTTTGCGATATATTCGTTGTCGGAAATCATCTCGTAGGTAAATTGGAAAACAGGCGGTTAAGTAAACTCACAAAATGGTAATGACTATGAACTAAGAGAAAAAACACTATAAATAACTTCATTATAATAAACCTCATACATTATAATTTCAACGACCCGTTTCGGTTAAATGGCATCATAATGCAAATATTCAGGAAATCTATAGTTACGGCGAAACGGTTACGGTTTTTGCCAATGTCGCTGAATGATTACCATTAGAACATATTTCATTTAAGTTGCACATTAATTTCAGAATCTCCGCTTTGAAAACAGTTCGCCATTCGAAGAGGCCCGAAGATACGAAGAATCGATTTTCTGAGAGATGGAAATAAAACTATTAGGAAGCGGTTAAGTTGGATTAATACGTTTTAACTCATCGATCATTTCTTCGTTTTGTTTTGCTTCATTTAAATCTCGAAAAATTCATCCGAGAAATCGATTTTCAAAAGAATTACTCTAGAATGAGTGAAAAACAGCGCAATTCTGATTCGCATATATGAGGAGAATAATCTTATTCTCGATGGAAAGACACTCAAAAATGATAAAAAGTTCTTTTATTTAACATAAAACAGCACCCTCTTGTCATTGTGGTATTGTCTTCCACAATACCACAATTCTGAAAAGTTTAATCTTACTCTTAACATATCAAATTTTATTTGACAATTTATAACCTCAGTACAATCTTCACCGCATACTTTAGAAAACATCAATGTGAAGCCACTGGAATTCATCGATAGATTTCTTAGGTCATTTGAATAATCTCAACGTGACAGAAAGACTTTAAGGTCCAAAACAGGGTCTAATAATCTTCATACAGACGGATTCAAAATGTTTTACAGAAACCGAAATTTCATTTTCACCACTATCAACCGAATAACCTTCCCTTTTGGGCATCGTCGCCTCCCATTCCTTCACCCGGACCATTTTGTTTCCCTCGCTTTTTAAAACTTATTCCCCGCAACCTCCATTCGCGTCCTTTATCATTTTTCTTCCCCTCCATCATTCGCGCACCTTTTCTCTCGTTTATTTTTTCTAATCGTCTTTCTCCCCCACTTTTTCCACTTCATTCTTTCCGTCTTTCACTAATACCCACTGCGTCCCATCCTCCTACATCTCTACTTGAAGAATGACGTTCATTTGTTATTCTGAGCTTTGTCGTACATTAACAGTTCATCTGCCTTTCCTCGTATTAAAAAATCTTTGGCGACCTAGAAAGAGGAACATTTGCACACATTCTCTTGAGCAACAGTTGCTGTGTGCTTGTGGAATGCATGTGGATGCACATCTTTAGGCTATTCATAAGTTTCGTATAAATCGCGACATGCTACAGGTAACAAAACGTTTAAAAAACGCTTGCATAATCTTCCTCCGTCGATTTTAATGCTTTCTAACATATTTTCGGCTAAGGAATCATTCGATGACTGTAATTTACTTAATGGAAAGAAGTTACATCAAACAAATTCATCCGTTACAGGAAATTTACGATAGTGTGGCTTCGTGAAAGGTCATAATAGAAAGTTTAGCAAAACTCAGTCGTTTACAACTTATTTATCAACAATTACTTCTTTAGCTCCTATAAAAGTACTGGCAGTTAAATTTATAAACTAATTAGACAATCATCAAATATTTAAAGTTATCCAAAATCACTCACAAGAAGATAACAGTATTGAAAATCGTTGTTGTCAATAAATTCGTGGAAATCTACCAAGCTTTATTCGTATCAGTAATATCTATTTTTATAACTGCGAGACAATTACATGGAATATATAACTGTAATGGGTGTAATGTGTTGTAGTTGTGATGAAATGTTATGTAGTGCGGTGTGTATTTGTAATTGATAAGTGATGTGCAATTGTTGCAAATATGGGCGTTGTAAGTGTAATATTGTTTTGTAATGTGATTAGTAGCTGATTGATGTATTAACTAATTGTTTGTCCTTATCGATTAACTTATCCTATGCATACTATTGTATGTCGTTGGATTAATAAAATGTTATTATATTTATTATTACAAGTATTACAAGAGATGATGTTAAAAGAATGAATATGAGCATGAATTGAACCCGTGGCCACAAAGTCGCCAAGAGAATCAATACAATGGAATTTATTTGAACCTGACGACTTGAAGAGTTATTTCAATTTATTTGATACGTTAAGCTACAGTAAGTGTAGTATGTTCTAGGGTATGGAAGCTAGTGACCATTCTCAGCTGGATTCAGTAAGCTACTAGCCGAGGGAAAGGAAGATATAACAAACTCAAACAGCCATCCTGCATCAGCTTTCCTGTGTATTTTCCCTAACTATATTGATGGTAGTAATATTCAACCACTTCGCAGCAAACTCAGAAAGATCAATATGGTTCTCCGTAACCTCCTGCAAATCTATAACCGATGAAGACAGAGTCCCTATAAAAGGTGCAGTAATACTTTCTGTAATGAGCTAGCCTGCTAACGAAGTTTTCTGCTGACGAAGATTGTATTCCGTCTTTTTTCGGACTCTGGCAGCAAATTTTTAGGTGGATGCGCGCGCACGTCCGGGAGAACGAGGAAATGACCGAAACGTAACCGATGCTTGGTTACAAGGAAAAAGTTGGTAATCTAGGCTGTTTACTTGTGAGATTGCTGTAGAAACTCTCCTTAAGCCATTCGGAAATTAAAACGCGAAATTAAATCAATATCATAATTTAAAAATAATATGCACAAGCGGGACTTCGTGGAATTCAACACAAATCTTTAAGAATACTAAGTAATTTTCGCTGCAGATTTTTCCTGAAGACGTCAATATCAGAGGCAAAGGTTCTCGAAGACGTCAGCTCGTTGACGAAGCTAGTCAAATAATTATCTGCGGTGGAAATTACTAAGTACTCTTTCTTTTAAGATCATAATTACACCCTCCCAGCATTGGAAAAAGCCTCTCTTTTTGTACATTAAAGTAGTGTATGTCTAGTTGGAAAGTGTGAAGCTGAATTCGAAGTTTAAACGTATAATATCAGCTACATCTTCTAAGAATGAGCTTCTGTGTACTTATTAAGTAAATTAAGCCTGTGTTTAAATCTTCTATCTTTTTAAAGATTCCCATCCTGCGTCCTGAAGCATCTGAATAACACTCATTGATTCGTCGTAACATTTTTTTGAGAAACGTATCGCCTTTCGCTGTACGTTTCTAATTCTCGAATACAATACTTTTCAGCAGGATCCCATACACTACTTGCATAACCAAGGTGAGGCCTAACCAACGCAACGTAACATCGCTCGCGGAATTTTTCTTCGCTTCTACAGACTATTCTCTCAACGAAGCCGTTTCTTAAGTGCTCGTCCACATATATTACAGATGTAGGTACCCCATGTTAAGTTATTTGTGAGTGTTACTCCAAGTTATTTCACCAATTCTACTGTTGATAATATTTTCCTTCGGAGGTTGCACGAATAATCATTGGCAATAGATTTACTTTCGAAGAAATTGATACTGAAAATCTGTCTAGACTGAGCTCTAATTGCGAATCACCGTAATATTTAATAATTTTATTTAAATTGTTAGACAGTTTTAATCTACTTTGAGAGATAAGAAGGCTTGACAAACAAATCAGGCGCTAAATCTAGCGCAAAAAGCGCCGAAACTACAACACTGGTTGGGTGGTATATACACTATACTTCTCCTTATTACATATCAGCAGCTCAGTTCATAGTATGCAAAGGACTTTCGCTACTCAACTGATTTGGAATTCGGAGAATTGAGCAGGTGAGCTTAGTGGAGCGGTGAAGGCTCGAGCGATGCTACAAAATTATATCGATTGGTGGGCACCTATTGCTAAGAACAGAGATCGGTGACAGGTGAGGATATCCGCGTCAACGACCAGAGGAGAGTTTATTGTCAACACCTTGCTTCGTCTATATTCCGCCGAATAGTTGTGGGAGAGTTACTCAGGACTTTCCATAGAAAGTGAGCATGATTTTCTATTTTATTTAGTTTATTTTGACGGTATTTGTCGATACTGGCTCGACTCATGGAAAATTTAGATCGAATTTCAACGATTCTATCTTCAAATGTTCGGATTGAAGAACTGCTTGATAGGATGTAAATGTAGCTCTTCCAGTCTCGAAGTTTCCTTTAATGTTCATTCTAGGATACATTTCAGACTCAAGATTATGGAAAAACGACAAAATTCGACATGTCAGAGGATGTATAATATTTATTAATATCCAAGCATAATGTCGAAATGTAAAGATTATCAACATTTTTAGGATTTACAGGAAGTAGTATTGTTAATATCTCGAGTATTGACTTCTCTATCGAACTAGAGTAAAATAACTATAATAAATACTATCTGGAATGCAATAGAGATATTCCATTTCCGAAGGATAAAGGATATCTCATCCCTAGCAGGAGAACTTTATCAGCAGTGTGAACGAACTGAAAAGATACCATCCAATTTTAAGCTCAGGCCTAAAAGAGCTTAGAGTAGTTTTAGAAAACCAGAAACACACATGGGAAATTACTGAAAGGCGTATTACCTAATTACAAGTATTCTCCTTTTAATACAACTTTTAATCATACCGTGAGCTATCTCTCTGAAATTTTACTGAACAGTTCCATTTGTCTGTTTATATGGGTTTTTCCTTACGTGTAATCAACCCAGCTTTAGTCTTAAAGAAATTTCCAAATTTCCGGTGTGCCGCAAGGTTTTGATTTGCTCCGAAACTTTTTGACATCGAGGACGACTTAATAATGTGACTGGATTTAGCACTGCATATAGGGGAAGAACGGTGATGGCAGAGTACAACAAAAATGAGCTACCATAAGATTACTGTAACTTAGATGAGAATGCAATGGAAACGCTACTTAAGAAATAAATTATAAATATTCAAACAAATACATATATGTAGAAAATCAAATATTAAAAAAATCAGCTGGTTTTCATTTTCGAAGTTATACAGGAATTTTACATTTACAGGTTTATTTTATCGTTTGGAGGTCAATTTTATTCAAGTAGCTCACTAATTTTTTTTTATTTCTTGAGGATTAACTGCCACAAAACTCATAAAAACTTATATTTTGTGGATTAAACTCTTTACTCGCCAGACATCCTCTTTCATGCTTTCGTTTATCGATGGCTATGTTCTCTTGTGGGGTGGGGTGTTGAGCCCCCAAAACCACCCCTTTGGTTATACCTTTGCTCTCTAGCATCCCACCAACAGCTACCATTGGCTACATACATTCAGTTCCTACAGGTACACACAGTAAATACAGGCTACAATGAGGACAATCGAGGCACACACATACATCTGCCTGGACTCGAACCTGAGCCTCACCGTCGCTATCCTACTCTATACCCCTACACTATCGAGGCAGGCAAAAAAACTGCCCCCTGAGAGAATCGAACTCTCGACCCCTGGTTTACAAGACCAGTGCTCTAGCCACTGAGCTAAGGAGGCCCTGCACATTACTGAAAATTCTTACTTCTCTTATACACTTCTTCAATTGCGTCGTCTGAATAGAAATGGAGGAAACACGTGCTTATAGTTTAGTGCGTCGCAGAGCGTTGTGACGTGGGGAAAGAAAAGTCGAGACGCAATACTATGAGCGGGAACATTTATTTAAGAATATTTCTTTCTACCATCGATTCCTTCATATAGCTATCGTTGACTTCGCCAAGATGTTTAACCAAAATTAATTCGTGTAGGAAAAGCATTTCTCTATCACCATATTCAAAATTATATAAGAATAGTAATTCCGCTCTACTTAAAGAGCTCACGGCGTTTCTGTAAAAAGGTCCTTTTAAAGTAACAGATTCATCTGCCATTTCTTTCACTTTAATGTGGAATATTACAAACAAGATGACGAAGTAAATTAGCGTTGTAAGCTTAATTTCTGGATTTAATGCGCGCAATTTCCCTATCGGGGGAATTTTAACATGCGAGGGACACCCTGGATTATCAACATTTGCCCTTTAGTAACAATACTAAAAACTCATAAAACCATCAAACATTTTGTTTAACAGTTTTAGGAGTTTTTGATATTGTTACTATTATAGCCATCAGTGGCCCAACTGACATAATTGAATTTGCCCTTTATCTTAAGAGTCACATTGAGTACGTGATGAATTGCCAAGTAGGTAGCGCGTTCGTCTTTGGAGAAAGTAGAATTGGGTTCGATTCCCAGAGAGAATACATTTGTGCAAAATGACCTTAGCTATCGAAGTGGTTTTAACTATACTTATACAACTGAATTATATTAAAGTTTACCATAGAATACAGAATCGCTCATTTTTGCTGGAAATGCATCGGCTAAGCATTTTGCTGCGTTGTATTATTTTTAGATAATGACTCCAGATGTTCTGATTCATTTCATCATTTTCAAGCATACAATTTGGTCTATTTTGCGCTGTTGTTTTATCTATTTTAATCAGAATATTAAGTAGTTTTCATCTGACCAGCTCACACCAGGAAATATTGGATTTACGAGGAGTCAATCTCGTGAATTACTAAATTATACTTTTCGATTCTAAGTGTCTGGCTTTTTGGTAATAAACGAATATTTTGATAATCATTCACTGCCTCTTGAATTAGAGGCTAAATTTGTTAATATTTCATAAAATAACAAAATGTATAAGCCCAGTGACCAACAGGAGTGAAAAATAGCGAAATGACTGGGAATCAAACCCAGGTCTCCCACTTCCGGGGCAGATATTCTAACTACTTAACCACCATTACGCGTCAGAGTGGCTTAGCGGCTAGAATGCCTGCTCGAAAACTGGGAAAACTGGGAAAACCGGGAAAACCGGGAAACTGGAAGAACTGGGGGATCCAGGTTCGAGTCCCAGTCATGCCGCTATCTTTCACGTCTATGTGAAAAGTTAAACAACTTTTTCTTTTTTTTAAATGCATAAGAACTAAACATTTCGTAGCCTAATAATTAATCTTGAGTTAAAGCTAAAGAAGAAACTCGAATGCTTGGTGTTTACACCACCTGCCATATGTCGAAAGGCGGTTTGCAGGGTATTTATATAGATGTAGAATCTTTTTCCCGTTTACATATCACATACAGTTAATGTTTAGTAGCACCCAAATTTCACGAGGATATAATTTAAAGAGCATTATTGTTAACGGAAAATTTGAGAATAACGTTTAAACTCAATTTTGACAAGACATTTTTGTTAGTCCTAATTATTATAGAATACATCTCTGCCCTTTCGTATATGCTGACAAATTGGAGAAAAAATTAAATTGCGGGGATGACAAATTGTTTTTATTAAATCACACGTTAAACTCCCGGGAAGGCAAAATTTTTAACGAGGATCGTGATTCACATCCATAAACCAGTTGTGAAAGGAGTTTAGAATTGGAATATTCTACCCTCTTTCTCTATCAAACTAAGTTTTTCTCGCCACCATTACCATATAAATTAGCCTCGAAAATATTCCATTTACGTCAGGATAGTCCTAGATAATGGCAGTACTTCTTTACACAGTTTTCCATCCCACTTTTATCAGTCATCGCGCTGATATTTTTTCTCGCCTTCAATCTACAGGGCAATCATTTGAGCCATGTGTCAAATTTCGATTTACTATAATTAGTTCCACGAATATACTATTCTTCATCTATTCACTTTTTCTGTGTGGGAGTCACGTTGAGTCTACATGCTTTATCTCTCAATTCTTCTTTTCGGAAATCTGCCATTTCGAACAAATTAATTCAAAAATCATTCTTGATGTTGCTCCTTTCTTTTAACCTGCTTATATATCTATCTGAATCTTCTTTGGCTTCTTTAATCTGATTTGTTGTTAATTTTTTTTATCTACATCTACATATTTATCCTGCGATCGTGTAATTCCACGTGCTTCAATACGTCACAATATATCTCAGTATCAATTCATTTAATTAATTTTATTTATTTAACAGCGTACGTTTATTACAATTAAAACAATTCACATTCCGATCTAAGGCACTGGGCCAGGTTTTACGTTTAGCATCTCCACGCAAGTCACGTCTAAATCCTTGCTAAGTATTTCACTTGCTTTAAGATAGAAGTAATCTGTCGTTGCTTAACCCCGCAGATATTGATCGAAAGAAAAAATAGGGAAAATTATTCATAGAATAGGCTTAAAAAATAAACAAGATTACTCTAAAAATTAAATGATTGACATTGTAAAGTGGAGCTTAATTTTTCTTCAGGGATATACTTTTACATCTCATATATATAAGAAATTTGTAAGCCGCCTTTCGGCGTGTGGCAGGGGGTGTATGCACCATGACTCTTCTCCCCAATCGATTACTTTCGCGTACAGTTCGCGGAAAAAATGAATTTTTGAAGCGACTTGCTCTAGAATCTATTGCTCTGATTTTTTTCTCAGAATCAGAACGGCCTACGTAACGTAGAGGACGCATAATATCAGCTACGTCTTCTAAGAATCTACCTTCTCTGAAATTATTAAGTAAATTGAGTCTTTGTTAAAATCTATCTTCCAGAGATTTCCATCCTGTCTCCTGCAGCATTCGAGTAACGCCCACTAATTTGTCGTAACAATTTTTACGACAGGTATCGCCTTTCGCTGTACTTTTTTAAATTTTCAAATGCAACGCTTTTCGGCAGGATTCCATACACTATACGTATACTCAGGCCTAACTAACGCAACGTAACATTCGCTCTTACTGAAAGTAAGGTATAAGATATCCATTTCGTTAACCTCTTCTAACACTTTTCGTATAAATCTCAAGGAATAAGTAGTGTTCCATTTCTTTCATATTTTCTACTTTCTGTTGTTTCCTATTTTCTGCCATTTTATTATATATATTTTTTTGAAACAATTTCAATATTTTATAATTTCGTCCCCGCATTCAGATCTATATAATTTTAGTGGAACTCAGATTTTCGAAATAATTTCCTTTGAATCCTTGTCTAAATTCCAATGCGATTCTGGGAATATGCAAATAAGTGGTAATTTTGGCACTATAACAATAGTTATCATTACTTTATTGGTATGAACGTTCACACTTTATTTTCTATTTCTTAGATACGCTTGCTTTTTTTACGAACATCCATCCCAACACCATTTGCTCTTTGCATTTGTAGGTCCTTTCCTCCATGGCAGATTTTTCTAAGCCACTTCCTAGAATCACATCTCCTGGATTCTTGAATTTTTGTTCCACTCTCTCTACAGCGCCACATTTCCCTTTCCTCGGGCGCTGGAAGAAATTCGGTAATCAAGAGGAAGGGAAAAAGTTATTCCCACGCCAATACGTCAACGTTTCCCCACCCTCCATTAGAACTCTTCTGTTTTCGTATATTTCCCTCGAAACTTTGGATAGGTCACGGAAAATCGTTAATTTCCATGCCTTAGAAGTTCGCGGATACCTCGTTATTTTCGTCCCTTAGAGGCGCTGCCTGTCCCTTACTTTCGAATTTTCGAAAACCGCGTCCCTGCGAAGATTGATGAATGAATTAACGCTCTCGTATTTAAGTATGGACCTCGTAATTATTACGTGTAGGTAAAGAAAGTTGTGTAACGCAGATGGAGCATAGACCCCGCGAATGAAGTAGCTAGGGAAGAGGTTATGCGTCACTTGCGAGAAAATGAGATATTCCCGAATGATTGATGACGATGGCGAACTGAAGAATCGATATAATGAATTATTAATTACTACATACTGCGTTATTTTCGGAGTCGATGGCTTTGATATTGAGGAAGGTTCAATGAGGGCTATAATCAGAGGACGTGGATTGCTGAAATCGGAAAGAAACGCAAGGAAGTATTTGAATCTAGCGAAATGTAACCAAGGTGAAATGAAATGTTTCGATGAATAGGGCCTAAATCTTTTAATTTAAAAAATTGTAAAATAATAATTATAAAATTGACTCATGTTCCTTGGTGTATTGCATTATTCCGAATTAGAATTCTTTTA
Organism: Ladona fulva; assembly: GCA_000376725.2. Classification (NCBI taxonomy): domain Eukaryota; kingdom Metazoa; phylum Arthropoda; class Insecta; order Odonata; family Libellulidae; genus Ladona; species Ladona fulva. The sequence continues at coordinate 1,409,198 of KZ308684.1, read as the reverse complement.
AATTCAGTTTTTAATGACAATACTTGTACAAATTTCTCAAAATGTTTAGCACACGTTAATCATCATCAGAACAGAGTTGTGATAATGGCGTTAACTCACGCCGAAACCTGTTAATGTGTGCTAAACATTTTGTGGAATTTGTACAAGATTTATCGTGAAATACTGAATGATCATGGAATTCCATCAAGTATCGCTTGATACCATTCATTATATTCTTAACTGACTATGTACCTCTAAGTACGTAGCCGTCCAAAACTTTATGTATGCACGACAACGTATGACTATGTATCTATTTATACATTAATATAATGTACGTATTTATTTATTCCTTTATAATCTATATATTTACACGTGTCTATGTATTATCTAATCTCCGACTATATATATATCTGACTATATATATATATGTATTTATATATACATTTGCTTCATGTATTGTACATGTATATATAATTATGTGTGGGTAGATAATCATGTAAAATTCCATTTGTAATTATTCATTTTTATTTATGTATTATTGATTTATTACCACTCTATGCATCTATTACAAGCATTTTGTTTCTGTAATGTTCTTCCGCATCTTTTACGTACCACTATCGGTAGTTTTGCGCAGGTTTTTCACACCCTCCCTTCTTAGTGTGTGTTTTCCTGCAGTGCAGTTTTTATTTCCACGACGATGGCGATGTGTTGTATGAAACAGGAGAATTTTAGTCTCATTCTCGCCGAAATAAAGACGATTTATTATTATTTATGTGCACTTGAATATAATATGGTCATAGATAATTCGCGTGAGTCGATAATAAATGGAAATTGAATTGTAGTACACGGCGTAGGCACAGCTGTATTCCGGCTTATTAACTGTGCAGTATATAACTGTGCAATATATAACTGGAAAATTCATGAAAAAGTCGATAACTTTTATTCTTGAGGGATCAAATCTTTTAATTTATTCGAAAAATTCAACAATATACATAACAAAATTACTTCTTGCCCTTTAGTATATCTAAAATAATTGTCATGCAACGAACGGAAGCAAACATATTACGTATGAACATAATTAAAAAATTGCCGTATTCATGACAACCTAGTAATTCAATGCCGCTCATGAATATTTATGGCCAAGACGTTTCAAAATTTTTTCTTTACTTCAGAGGAAAGGAAACGATTAGGCGAGAGAGAAAATAACCTCACATATCGCGTTTATTTTTATTTGCTTAGATTAGAACGTCGTTGTTCCGGTAAGATAGTATCGTTAGGTTAGACAGGAAACGCGTTTTATCTTATTCTTTTTGCGTTGCGAGTTTTCAGGTCGACGCGAAACTGCGGCTTTTACTTTCTTATTCGTGTTGAGATCGTCTCTAACTGTGCGAGTACAACGAAATCTGCGTTTCAGTATCTTTACATCTTTTCCACGCCCTCTGAAATGAGCAAAATCATTCCCAGATCTCTCGCCACATCCTCGTGTATCTCCAGTTTCTCTACCAACACTCCACGTGTTTACTGATAAAGTTGCCAGGCTGTCTTGTAGGGAATAAAAACTTTTCTTCTTAATTTCCCCTTTATAAATAACTTGAATTAACTTCACTTACTTAATCATAAGCGGAAATTCCAGATTTATTTATTTATATCCCAATACCCCCAGAAACATCCGTTTACTGGAACATTACAGTGGTGAGCTTCAAAGAATAACAAAGGACGAACACACACTGAACCTGTCCCTAACCGGAAAAGTCCGACTAGCCGGGTTTCGAACCCGGGACCTTGGTGTTGGGTTGATTGATTGATGAATTGATGAGTTTATTTGAATATTTTGCGATCTTTTAATGTCAATTTTCGGTATTTTATGGGCAAATTAAAAAGTTAAAAATATATATTCGAAATCGAGTCTTTCTTTCCATGAAAAAAAGCGTTTCCTCGAAGAATTTCGTCCCAAAATACATTGTTTTTAAAATTCAAAGGCCCGGTGTCATAATGTAAACTTAAAATGGACTTTAACTCGTGTTCACTTTAGGGCACGGTATTATAATGCTTTTTTTTAAATGTGTATTATATATTTATATCCACACTAATCCATCGCATATATCGGAAGTTAACTATAATCTCCATTTTAACTCGAAGAAACCATTTTACCAGACCCTAAAATGAGAATTAGTTAAAGTCTATCTTATTTTACTTTCTTAACTCAGGAAAGTGAAGTTTCCAGATGACTGAATTCCTCCATATTGTCATCTTTTACGCCGAGCAATGGCAGATGTCATATTTAATTATCTAGGGTGGAAAATAATTTGTGACAAAATTGTTTCCCATGAAAAATTGCGTTTAAAGTGTATTTTATAGAAAAGAAGAAAATAGCAAACGAAGAGGTACTGTTTTATCTGGAAATAATACGAACTTTCATGAATCAGTAAATAATCGAGAATTTTGGTGAATACGAAGACTGGATCATAAATATGTAAACCTGAATAGATTTAAATTGAAATTTTGGCGAATTCTGCTTGAAATCTGACAATAAGTCAATCCACAAGGTGATCTTTTAACGAAATTAATTAGTATTGGGTGTACTTAAGCCTTGCTTTACGGGCTGTGAAAGATTTCCTCCAATGTAATATCCTAGACATCTGTATCCCATTCACTTATAAAGGTGTTCGCACTCTCTCATCTCCCTGATTCCTGAGATTGACTAATTGAATTTTACTTGTGACAACTAATTGATCGAATTCATATCTGCCGCTATGAAACGAATAATGTTCAAATGTACACATAAAAGTTTTTCAATCTTCATAACTTTTCCAAAATCAGTGATACCGATTTGATATAATTTAGGCGTACTTTTAATAAATAGGTACCAATTACTTCGTGATTCATCCAAAGTATTTCTAATAAAGTGGAATAAATAAAAAGGAACTGCATACGATGTGAGGTACAATAGGAAAGAAGGGCTTCTTACGGTAAGTTCTTCAATAAAATATAGAAGTAGAAGTTGGATAAAATTTCAGCTATCATTATGAAAGCTACCCTGGGCTTTTTTGAAAGAACAAAAATACGTTATTCATATGGGAATGTAATAATTTACCNATGTTCAAGACAGCGGGAAAGGATACACCTGATAAGACCACGTTTCGGCTAACGAAGATTTCGGATAACGAATTTTTCCGGAATAAATTATCTTTAGTATTACTTTTCTTGGGGTATTTTACTCGGCTTGTCCGTAAGCTTTTTGATATCTCACTGTCATAGTTCTACCTATATAATAGTTAAGTTTCTTCATGTTTAGTCATAGCTTATTTGTTGAAATACGTATTGGGTTATCTCAGAATAGTTTCCCAGAGCGACGGCTTCCTTCCTCCTTAAGTCTTAAACAGTATTTTAAATCTCTATTTTAACAACAGCCGTGCTCAATTTCCTCTCTAACAGCATAGTTTTTCCTTATGTAAACTCAAGATTATTTTGTTTTTCGCACATTCATGACTTAGATAAAAATAATAACGATAATAACAACTTAGTGACAAAACCATACACCAAGAAATAGGCAAACTAAAATTATCGTTAGATAAAAATATTCCACCATATTAAGACTACATTCCTGAATCAATCTTGAAAAACCATAGTAATAAGCAAGTTTTGGACTGCACTATAATAACAGCTAAATCAGTACACCACAATAGACCTGGTATTACGTTAATTTATGAAGAAAATAAAATTGTTTTTTGACAGATATATGTCCTTTTAACAGATTATTTTGCAAGAACAATATATGAAGAAAGAAACAAATATAAAGTGGCTTGAAGATGGCTATTAATAGACGAAACTAGTCGCCAACAAATCATATACATTGTGGATTAGTAAACGTAATTTTTCTTTGTTGTTCAAAACCGTGTTTTATTCAACAATTCCTTGTGATGTCATCAAAGTTCCCCAAAGTTACTGCCTCCTCCGTGATTTTTAACGAATATTAAGACCTGAAAAACGAAATTTCAAGTATCTGGAGTATGGAACAAGCCGAAATAGTACCTAAAGTACTGTCAAAAACCGGTATAATCCCAAAGCAACTCTTCGATAGTCTAAATACTTTAAGTTAAACCGTATTATATTCATTAAAATCCAAAAGGCAGTCATCATTTCAACATGGCATATTGTCAGAAAATTTTTAAATTTTGGAATGTAAATAACAACTTTAATGACCGAATTAATTCCTCTGGGTTTTACTTGGTATTTACACCCGTATCCATGAATGCCCCAGCAGTGTCGAGAAAGAATGGAAAAAATAATAATAAAAACGTCCTTAAAGAAAGGACGAGATTGAGACTTTAGTCCCTTCTTGCATCTAACCTTAGGTAGTAACACTTAAAAGCATAATTTTATGCATAGATAAGTTTATTCATATTATCTACTTTTCTAACTGTAAATGCTCCAAAAAAGGCCATTTTGAGACTTTTAATTTCTGAGAGGCATATTGGGGAATATCTCAGCTTTATATTATAGAAATGGAGTCGTTCCTCAGTACTATCAACGATTTAAATTTTTTTAATTTATACATAGATTTCTTCTTCGATTCGCACAAAATTATAGTAATACTTGTACAATATTATTTCAGATAAAATTTATTCAGTCTCAAGTACGCCTTTAACCTCTTTCGAACCTAAACGCCATCTTACGTCGCTCTTGAAGCGTCTTTTACCACCGTCTTCTTTCTCCACTTTCTCCCCTCTTTCGACACTTTCTTCGCCTCCATACCTTCTCCTCCCATTCTTCACCCCATTCTCTCCTTCCGCCTCATGAATTCCTTCTTTTTCCTTTTTAAGCGAGGCTCATTTTTTTCTCGCTTCTCGCCTCGCCCGCCCCTTTCCCCCTTTCTCTAAACACAAACGCAGACTGTTTCGATTTTTCGAATATAAAAAACGAGAAATGCGCGCTCAAGAAACTGTACCCTAACTCTACTCTCTATCCCCATAGTCGTGTCTTAAGTCTGCATTACAACTTGCGATCTCATTTGAAACTCAATTTGTAAGTATGCTTCTTTTAAGAGGCCATTTTATTCTGGTATGGCGTGGGAGAATGTTTTAAATTCCCAGGTTTTTCATTCAATACCTCATTACTTTGTATCGGAATGGCCGTAATGCGTCTTAAGAAATGTTCTACACCATATTCTTTCCCTATGGTCTCATTTTATAGTCACTTTGCTCTTTCTTTCTGCCACTGTTTGCAATATTACTCCCTCCTGTGTTCTGAACATCCTTGCCAAATTGAAAGGTTGCCTGTCTCTTTTTTTTTGGATTATTTTCACGTATTAGGTTTGCTACGTTTACATATTTCCTTACTTCACTGTTCACAATTTACTCCACATTATGACCCTTGTCGAATTTATTTGAAATGATGGGTAAGAACTTTGTATTTTTCGAGATAGTTCATCCTGGCTTTTAGTCATACACGTACTGTTTTTTACAATAAAAAACCTCTACCGTACATGGTTGATTTTGCACAAAATACCAGCGCCTAAGCTCATCCCATTTAAAGTCAAAATATTTCAATAACATTAAGTCAAAGGATAATTAAAAACTTTATGCGTATTAAAGTGATTAATGAACCTATGACACGATTCCGAAAATTTCATTTAACCAGTAAGAAACCGTAAGCCTTAGATTACATTCTCGAATTCAATGAAGAAGTCGTTGTTACGCATACATTTTTCTGATACTGTACTTTCTGATACAGTACCAAATCTAATCGAGTTTACTTTTTTTGAAACTTCATTGCATATAATTTGTTTCTTGAAGAGATACTTTAGAAATCCTGGATTCCCTTGAGTGTCATCAACGTAACTCACAAGATCATAAGTAACCAACAAACCTGATAGAATCTAAACTTTGAACCCATCAAATTAGTTAAGCTGGCAGTGTTCCGAATGGATAGAAAAACCCAAAAAGAAACAATGAAACCGGAAAAAACAGGTTTGTTGTGATCTCTGCCAGTTTTAAGCTCTACCACTAAATATATAATGGCATAATTTGCAGCTCTGCAATTTTTCAATAACAATTATATCCTTCGAAAAAATTTGAAAATTCGCATTTCTAACAGAACAGTTTCCGAAATTGACCTGCTTTGTCGGTATGAAACTCCTTAACCTTAATAGCCATCAAACTTTGATTCTTAAGCCCTAACAAATACATTGAAAAACATCATATTCTCCGCTCCAATCAAAGAAGTTTCCATAAAGCATATTTTAATGTTGCATAGATTAATCATTCCATACATTTTCGTGCTTAGTTTTACATGTAATTTCGTAGTCGAGACTAAAGGTGGAGCATGTGCCAAATAAAACAGTGCTTTTCTTTCATTTGGATTACGATAACCTTTATTGTCCAGGGGAGCAGTTTTTACGAATCAATAATTTAGTAATTGGAATGAGCTAGAAATGTTTTAAGAGATATAGGATTCTATCCTATATCTAAGTACTTTATATCCACAATCTGATTCACTACAGATATTTTACATAGTTTTTCGTTTCTTATATTTGAAACTGATGGGTAATTGAAGGCTATTTAATTTGAAATATTTTTAATGATATAAATATTTACGGTAAGATATTTGAAATAGTAGTGGTGATAACAACAATTATCGACTACGTAGGCCGTCACTGGGTGAAACCGGTTATGCACCATATTTAATAAAGAATACTTGTACAATGTTCATAAAACAATAAAAAACTCATCCTGAAGATGGCATAATGAGTGTCGAAACCGGACGTTGAGGATTTTATTGTTTTGTGGAAACCTGTACAAGTATTGCTTAATAGATTAGACGGTAAATATGAATTTCGTTATGGAAAAGGACTAAATATTAAATTTTACATAGGACAATATGATATAGTTACCATTAAGTATTTTTTTTTTAGCGATATGAAGCCTCAAGATGATCGCATTTAAAACGACAGTTTCAAATTTCATTTTCGTAAAGGACAAAACATCGTCATAACAGTAATATCATTACGTATTTCTTACGGATGTGGAGGTTGCAGGTTATCTCAGAAACTATTTCGATTGTACAGGCTTTATCGCGAAAATTCCGCCGGATTAACATTTTCTTCTCCGCCACGAAAACAAAACCATTCCGGAGGGCGGGAAATTTATATATAACCGTTTGCCTTTGATTGCCATTTCACCGATAGCACTTTTCGAGTGCATTTCTTTTCATCCTTTCCTTCTAACCAAGCGATGAATTTTGATTCACGAAAGAGGGAAGGAGAGAGAGAGATATAGAGCGCGGAATAGAGAGAAAGCAAGTCGAAGATCGATATAGGAGGTCCCGCCTCCTCCTGTTACGTGACCAACGCGAACTCGAAAAAAAAAGAAATGCGAAGTTGAGCGGGGGAGACCTCTGACCTTTTCCCTCCGAACCCGACCAATAAAATATTGAACAAAACTGGAATAAAATGGATTTCGGTGGACTATTTTCGACCGATTCCGCCCAGCCCAAGTTTTTTGCCTCATTATTGCGCCAAAATCCCTTTTTGGCGGGATTTCGGCTGGGCTCGCGCGGGAAAACTATTTCCTCTTAACGAATCGAAAAATATGGAAGCGAGAGGTCGTAATTTCGACTGAGGAGTGGTGCAGATCAACAGGCATGAAGGTTTTATAGGAGAAATTTTTATTGGCGAGTGATTCCTGCAAGGCGATGATGAAAAGTCGGAAGGGAGAAGATGCACCACCTAAAGGTGCAATCTCTTTGGCTGAGAAAAACAACGAGTCTAGCGAAGCACTGGAAGCTTTCTTGCATAAACTAAAGTGTTTCTTTGCCGTAATTTAGATTATCGCTCAAATATATTTTACTGGACATCTAACTGGAGAAAATTGCTTTCATTTTAAGATTATGAAGGCAATATTTCCATTAAAGAAAATTTTACGACATTTATATGCGAAGTAGAAATTAAAGGAATTACGCAAAACATTAAATGCCATCACGTGGCATAGGATATACCACTTTCTATTCACCAAGTAGATGCGGATTTGGATGAACGCAGTTTTAAGCTTCGCCATATGTATGTACGCCAAAATCGGTTTTTCATCGTGCAGAATAATTGTATTATATATTAAAACATGAAGCCCAAAAATTTATTATTTTAATATTTAAATACAAAAAAGATATCGATTCTTTTTCTTATAACTCTATATTATAATTATTATTTATTCTTATCGTGGAATGAATTTTTCAGCTCGAAATTATGACGGCCTCATATTAATTTTACAAAACTCAGCGGAGTTTATTACAAATCCCTCCTCATATCCACAGCATTATATGATATTTTCACGGTATAAAGTTGGACAAATTCTTATTTTGGTACATGAAAATACTGAAAACACAGACTTCCTTTTGACTATTACTTCAATAGTACACATTTAAATAAAAAGTTATCCTTTAAAATTGTTTAGACAAATACAGATAACATTTTAAATTCGCGATGGATGTTATTCTTGGGTCTGCCAATCATAATATCTTCATATGTATTAATTTAGTATTTATTACTATTTTATAACTACCTATCTTGTATTCTAATTATTTGCATATCATTATGTTCCTTTTCTGTCTATTTTCATTCAAATTTAATGCTGTTTGTTTGATCTATGTAATTATGCATCTGTATTATTATTTTTGCTTATCAGAACTGACTTTGCGTGATTTTTTAAAAACTAAGTTGACTATCCGTAAGTTTCGCAGGTTTCTGCCACGTTTCAATGGTCATGTTTTACAAAAAAAGTATGTCAGTGCTCAATCTCTATTCTGAAGGCATCGTCGCGAACCAGGTAAGTAAAGACTTCATCCTTTCATGATATACCCGATTCTGATAATGAAGTTTTTTTTTAAATTTCTAATTCACTTTGACGATTAGGCTGCTTTCCCGTTCCGTCTTAAAAACAATTGTTCCACCTCTTCCAATTGGTTACATTGCCTACATTTCGTTTCAACTTTGTTCAACACTTTCATCAGCTCATTCACAATGTATTTATATGGAATAAGTATGAGCGAAATTATCGCTTTACTTTCACAAAAACAATAAAAAATAATTACGGTAATTTTGACGGTTGCTTAAAGTAAAAATGTAAATTGGACCAAACCTATTTGAATTTAATAAAAGCTTGAACGCGAAATCCATCGTCTGGACTGAAATATCTCTGATTTTCTTAAAGTCGATATGTTATACAGTTTCATTCCCTTAATTCTTATAATGAATGAATACATAAGAAAATGTCACCGCGATTAGGGAATAGAATGTAAACTTTTGAAAAAACACAAGAACGAAACCTCCTAAAACCTTGAGCACTAAATTAGTCAAAAAGATACGTGATTTATATACTTTATGTTGCTTGAAAGTCACTAATCGGAATTTTTTTATATTTAGATTTATAGCCCGCGAGCTGCTAGTGGCGTATGGCAGGGGGTGCAATAA
>KZ308684.1:1375779-1399199 GCA_000376725.2 Ladona fulva | reverse complement strand
ATACCACTTTCTATTCACCAAGTAGATGCGGATTTGGATGAACGCAGTTTTAAGCTTCGCCATATGTATGTACGCCAAAATCGGTTTTTCATCGTGCAGAATAATTGTATTATATATTAAAACATGAAGCCCAAAAATTTATTATTTAATATTTAAATACAAAAAAGATATCGATTCTTTTTCTTATAACTCTATATTATAATTATTATTTATTCTTATCGTGGAATGAATTTTTCAGCTCGAAATTATGACGGCCTGATATTAATTTTACAAAACTCAGCGGAGTTTATTACAAATCCCTCCTCATATCGACAGGTTTATATGATATTTTCACGGTATAAAGTTGGACAAATTCTTATTTTGGTACATGAAAATACTGAAAACACAGACTTCCTTTTGACTATTACTTCAATAGTACACATTTAAATAAAAAGTTATCCTTTAAAATTGTTTAGACAAATACAGATAACATTTTAAATTCGCGATGGATGTTATTCTTGGGTCTGCCAATCATAATATCTTCATATGTATTAATTTAGTATATATTACTATTTTATAACTACCTATCTTGTATTCTAATTATTTGCATATCATTATGTTCCTTTTCTGTCTATTTTCATTCAAATTTAATGCTGTTTGTTTGATCTATGTAATAATGCATCTGTATTATTTTTTTGCTTATCAGAACTGACTTTGCGTGATTTTTAAAAAACTAAGTTGACTATCCGTAAGTTTCGCAGGTTTCTGCCACGTTTCAATGGTCATGTTTTACAAAAAAAGTATGTCAGTGCTCAATCTCTATTCTGAAGGCATCGTCGCGAACCCGGATCTTCCGCTTTTTGGGGGACTGCTCTAGCCAATTGAGCTTTCGTGCCAGAACATCGTGATAGAATATCATTCGAGTCCCTGTCCAGTCAGACTTTTTTAATTGTCCGTTTCTACTTGGGAATATTCCTTTAGCTTCTAATTAAATTCGCATTTATTCAAATTTTATCATATTGTTAATGAAGACAGAGACATTATCTTAAGGATATCCTAATATCTTATCAATATCTTAAGGATATCGTAATACCATTATGATCGTTTTCTTATCGTTAGATCACAAATTTCGGGGCTCTAAATAATTCTTCCGCAATGTATCCTATAATCCTTCTGGGAGAGCTAGTATATTTCTAATTTAAATAGTTTCGAGGTTCACATTTCCGCGATTCTTGAATTTGATCAAAATCGTTTTGCAATATTTGCGTATGCAAAGATAAGATTCCAAGAATGTATGTGACTAATCAGAGTGACCTCGAGGCCAACAATTTGCACGAGGCACGCTTGGAGCAAAGAGCATCCGAGATAACCCAAGGCGCAAGTAAGTATCCTTCCCTAGCGATTCCAAGTAAAAGACGAGGAAATGCTTCCATTAATAATTAAATAGAGCTGAAATCAATCCAGAGTCATTTTTCATTGAGAGTATATCTTAGGAATGGTAAAGTACATATTCTAGAATCGATATTTATTACTCACTGATGATGCATGAGATTTCAATTATCGCTACGCAGAGATATATTCCATGAATCGTTCTTCATTTCTTATGAAACGTGTTTATTGCATAATTTTTCTATCATCAACATTGTAATATATTGGTAGGGCAATGGAAATGTAAAGCTGGTGGTATGTAATGTGGAAAATACATTTTATTTCGATCCAAATGAATTTAGACTAATAGATACAATTTAACATTACTTAACGCTAAAATGAAATTATGCGACCTTTCATAGGTTATACTTTGGTTTTAGTGTTTTTATTTGTTAAAAGCCTAAGAAGTTCGGAAATTGAGATTATGGACTTAGACAGAGGATATCTTTCTCAACCAAAACCGACAACAGGTGAAAAGACTATAATCTCAAAGTGGTATTCATAACGACTCGATCAATTGGCAATATGAATAACGATTATATAATCTCAATTACCATTTTAGGCATAAAAATGAATAATTCTCGACATTCTCAAAATGGATAGCAGTACTTTTAAATGTCCTTCGACAGCTTACGATATGTCATATCGCACGTAAGCCCATTTTAGGATAATAGGGCAGTCATATATATAAATACATTTGTGTGGGATGTGAAGATGTAACGAAATTGATGTATGAATTGATATAAATCTAATATTTTTTAGCCATGTGAAGGAGATTCGTAATGATATCTGTGTACATTTTGTAGGTATATTATAGAATGTTTCGCTCTAATGTATGTTTACTTGTAAAGACCTTGTCACCTAGCCTGCAACCTATTTGCTAGGATTTCAACAGCAACAATAATTAAGTGGCGTACAATTGCCCCCAAAAACATAGATTTCACTACAAAAATTTGTAATTCTCTATATTTGCTCCATCACAAGAAATTTTCTAAGTTAATAATCAATGGGAATAGTAAACATATGTACTTAAGTATTCATTTAAGAAAAATGTATAGGGAAGTGCGACTTTGTTCAGATCCAACGCAAGTTTAGAACTAATACCACAAAAAGTGAGAAAAAGTTATAAAAATAATGTTAATTATAATTGATATGTTTTAAGCGAGATTTTAATTGTGAAGCTAGAAAGCATGCTCAATTAAGCCAAGAAGCAGTAGGTTTTGTGAAATATAACTTCGTTTTTGTATCTGCAGTGGAAAAGAGAGGAAAATTGGCCTATACGGTATCTGTCGCCGCCGTCAAAGATTTTCAGATCGAAACGTCCAATTTCGTCATGCGACTCAAATTTGCATATAGATTTGATTCTCGTTCTGAAATATTCGGCAGAAAGTATTTTTTCTCCTCTCCCGACTTCTTCCACTCAATTCCTCATCGATTGAGTAATTATACGTGATTAAGACGTTTATTCACGTGGAACAGTGTGCTCATTCATCGGACGGACACGTAACAAACGGATTTTAAAAATAACGAGTAATGGATCGGATGAAACTGTCGCTAAGAGATTTTCAAAATTGTTACATGACTAGTATGAAGCAAATAGGCAAAATTTTTTGACGATATCTTGGGATATTCTATCAAGGTTCAATTAATTCAAAGAAATGTAATGTCTAATTTATTTTTGCGAAGGAAATATACCACAAGGAGTGCGTAAAGACTATTCGTGCATTTCTGAAATTCTTCTGAAGGTACTGATTTCAATGTAATACGAAGTTGAAAGGAAGTGGGTACTCTAATTCTCGGGTTTAGCAGAAAATACATACAAGTAGACCCTCGTGACAACAAATAAATATCCCAATTTGAGTTAATGGAAACATATTAAGTTCTTTAAAGCTAACGAGGGCCTAGGAAAACTTTTGAAATAGGAATTATACCTGTTAAATGCGTTCTTAAAATGAGGATCCAAGTTATATCTTCTACATTTCCATCACGCTCTCTTCGACGAACTACTAATGTGTACATTAAACAATTTAAATGCCTGAAAAATAACGTGTTTCATGAAGAATCTACATATATATCACGGCAAGAAAAAAATTTTACATGACCTTTTCGTCTAAGAATTATCAATACTCAAGGCTCCAAATTATCAGAGAAGGTTGGTTATTAGAATTTTTCGGATGATCTAAAACCGGGTTATCATCCTAGTGAAAGAAATATTATCAAATATAACGTAAAATATAATTCATTACTTCTGCATTCTTTTAGTGAAATCTTCAATGCTATTTCCAATGATAAATTTCAGAGTATTGCAATTTTTAGAAAAATTAAACTAGCTCAAATATCCTTAGCATTTCATTGATTGATTTAAAATCAATTATTATATTATATTAGCAAATATCGATATAATCAACGCATATTTATTGGGATACAAAGTACACCGAACGAATTTTGTACGACGGTGTTTGAAAGGCGTCTAATACCATGAGAATGCCTCACAGTCAGATGTATGTACTTCAATAATGCTACATACTGCGATGGAATTAATGCTACTTAAACGATGGAATATTTATGGTGAGTCAAATTATATTATAAAAATATCCGCAAGCGGGATTGCTTTCACAATGATTTTGAATTATGCCTAAATAGATTTATCAAGAGCCGGCCTGAGATACGGGTCGAAAAAATCACCCAAGGAAAATATTAACGAGTGAATGACAAAATATAAAAACGATATATTGGAGTATGTCTGCGTAAATAGGAATACTCAATACATTCAGTGCTATGGTTAACCATAAATTGGTTAAACAAAGCACTGAAAAATGTGAATAAAGAAAGTGTCACACAATGCTTCCAAAGAGCTGGATTTCTTTTCCTATGATTCCAATGAAGAAGTAATTACCGACGAAAATAGTGATTTAAATACCGACATTAACGATCTCGTATCCATTATGTGGGGGAGTAAGAAGGGTGACAGACTTTGTTAAGATAGACGTAATGATAATGACCTTTGCCAGAGATTTTAGCATTGATTCTCACAGGAATGCAGTGAGAATGATGGGGAGAACAATGTTGAGTTGAATGAAACAAGAAAATCGTGTAACTAAAAAACTGAAAACTAAGAAATTATTCATCGTATTGAAGAGATTAGAAATTTTTGCTTGATAAAAAACGATGTTCAACTCCTTACTTTATTAAATGACAGTAAACATCATGGAGAAAGAGAACTTTTGTGCAGTCTGAAAACTAAGTAGCCTGCCACCAATGATTATTTTCTATAAATATTATACGTATTATTAATTCTTGCTTACATGGGGAACCTACATCCGTAATATATGTTGACGAGTACTTAAGAATCTCTAATTCGTGAAGAGAATAGTTATAAGAGCGAAGAAAAAGTCCATGAGCGATGTTACATTTAGTTGGTCAGGCCTCACCTGGAATAATAAATATGCGTGTAGTGTATGGAATCCTGCATAAAAGTGTTGTATTCGAGAATTAGAAAAAGTATACCGAAAGGCGATACGTTTCGTAAAAAATTGTCACGACAAATCAGTGATTTAAGGGCTTCAGTACGCAATATGGGAATCTTTAGAAATTAGAAGATTCAAACAGAGACTGAATTTACTTAATAAGTTCAGAGAAGCACATTATTAGAAAATGTACTAAATACATGTACTGTAGTACATCTGACTGTGAGGCGTTCTCATGGTGATAGACGCCTTTCAAACACCGTCGTACAAGTGTCCCTTTGGCCGTTCTGATACTGAGAGAAAAATCGGAGAATTAGATGCTAGAACTAGACGTTTCAAAAATTCTTTTTTTTCCTTGAACGGTAAACGAAAGTAATCGATTAGGGAAATAGAGCTAAGGTGCATGCATCCCCTGCCACACGCGGAAAGGTGAATTTCATATGCGTTCATAACAGCGTTAAACGATGTCGTCTTAGTACGTAAATAATGGGGATAAGATAAACAGAACAGAGAATAAGAAAAATTATGTTTTCTGTTCTATTTTGTGACATGTATTGTTCAATAATTCTTAATAAATTAATTATGTATTTTTTATTTCTGAGGTCGATTTTTGTGAGGTAGGCTCTTCCTCATCATTTGATATCTTTTGTTTATTTGTAAAGTCATCTAACGTCGTTTGCACTTTCCTGTTTCGTTCAGCAAGTAGCTGTTTATAGCAAGACGTCGCATCAATTACTCCTCGCCTTTGAACTTCTATCAAAATTTAAATCATTTTGTATCATCCATAATTTCTGTTATAGTGGCTAAACTTTTTAAGAAAATCCGTTGATGGTTCTTTTTCTTCCACATCTTCAGAAATGCTAATTAATTTGGATTAACAAAATCATGCACAATTTCCGGAAATCGCAATACTGCGCTCGATTTTGGGGAATCCCAATAAAACCGCGCAATACTGAAACAACGTAAAGCGAAGCAGCATTAAGCGAGGTCTTACTGTATGTACATTCAGATTTTTCATTATTAGAACTAGCCGGAGGCGCCGATTTCACTGGTCGGCCGCTGATTATAAGGAACAAAGTGAATCTACCTTTGAGGAGGATCTGCGTATACATGGAGTCACTTCCACTACATTTCGGAACCCTGAACTCAACTTGGGCATAGCACTGTTTCCACAGTCATCTCCATCCAGATTTCAAGGCCGCGTAAATAGGCGATTTCGGTATTTGTCCGACGTTCCATTTGACCACCATCCTATGCGGGTCATGATACAGCTGCTCGGAAGTGTCCCTTTGCGATGACTTTCACCTCTGCCAGGAACATATGGTCAGCGGAGGAGTTCAAGAGGCCGACGACGCAATTAAGTGAGCGATCGAAAGAGTCACTTAGAGGAGATCGAGACCATCTCGAGCCAAGTCCGCTTTCAAATTCATTATTAAACCGCCGTAACGTAGAGTTTTTTCAACCTTGGACGCACCTTAGCCGACTTTCCAAGAAATGAGGAGATCTTTCCCCTGTTTGCGGTTTCTTTTCGCAGTTTCAAACCACGGGTTATTTTTTTGAATGTTGGGTAATTTTGGCCGTGATATTAATCGAGTGCTATCAGTTATTACTGTATTACTGGGCAGATTAACAATACAAAGACGTAATGTTGTGTTCGCTACCATGAAGGCCTAAGTTAGAATATATTATTGTAAATCTAATGTGTTCAACCTCAACTTTGAGGAAGGGAGCCATGCTAAAGAAGTGACAAACTTCTTTCCACGGACTGTAATATATTCCACGTAACTAGTATCATATACAAGTAGACATTCTAATTTGAAAAAGTAGGCAACCTAAAACCTGAGGTTATCTACTTGAAGACGAAAATAGCCGCGTGAAGTATATTCCGTGGAAAGTACTATTTTTTTATACTACTTTAGTAACACTTTGTATTTATCTTTTACGGGAGAATGGTTTCTGGATTTGCAAGATTTGAATTAATAAATTAAGTTAGACGATATTATTCTTTAAAATATACTTATTATTAAATATTGAGTAAAAAGTATGCCAGAAAATGAAGTGTAAATTATTTCGGGTTAATCACTAACAATCATAAATAAAACAAAAACTTCCAAAATAAAAGACACGGTTTATATCCAAATTTTGTTTGAACGAGATCCTTTATTTTAGCAATAATATATGAGATTTATATAAATGAGGGTCTCAAATTGAGGAGGCTTCGTCCAGAAAGGGTTCATAAGGAAGATTAAGCTGAGAGATTTCGAATAATACAATTTATTTGCCAAGAATAAGTAACGAAAGAGAATACTCTTTATTTATGATTTTTACGTGTGAACTTATTCTATTTTTTTGTCATGTTTCTTATTTATTATCACCAGTTCTTATTGTTGTTTTTTCATGGATCAGGCATCTAGATTTAAATTAATATAAAACTGAGTTCATACTTGCATGAAATAAAAATATATCGCCAAAAATACAGCATTATCTATGTGGAGTGAGAAGTAAAACTAACTCTTGTAGCTGTAACAGTGCTCTTATGTGGTGGTGGAAAATTCAAATTTTTCTCGACTAAACAAGCGGAGCAAATGAAGACAAGGACAACAGATACCCACTCTATAGCCGCAGCTGAAATTAAATCTCAACTTTTTATGAAATACCACTTCCAACTAACAAAATGGCACTTATGGAAACACGGAATGTCTCAACTACTAAAATGATCTCGAAAAGTACGTTCTTTGCAGTTGGTAGATGATCATGTCGGTGATCAGCTCATCAAAGGAGGATAGAATTGGTACTTCTTTCCTCTCAGTCCCATATACACACCTTTCCTCCGTCTTTTCCACTAAATTCTTTTTAAATTCAATTAAATTCTTAAGCAGACCGTGTTTTAAACTCAAATGAACGAAGTTTCTTAATCATGGTCGCCATTTTCTCCCTTTTCTGGAAGACTTTCTCATTCTACTTAGGAACGTCTTAAAGGCCTTTCTTTTCAAATTGACCTAATTAACTAGTTGTGGATCATAATAAAACATATCAAGAAGCAAATGCGTGTTTTTAAGATGCTGACTTAGGCGTAAATATGCTATAAAGTAACGATTATCAGTTCTAAATCTGTGAGCGTAAACATTAATTTCGATATACGAAGTTTTAGTATTAGAGTGAGCATGTATTTTCATCTAAATCACAACTACGAGGTTGCTATACTTCAACATTTTGTACTTTACTAAATACTGACGTCCTACTTAAAGTAGGTTATTTTTTATTTCCTAATCAGTCTTGTAATCTACGTTAGGTCATTCCGAAGACCACCCAAAGATATAGACGTAAAGAAATATTGATATTACGAAACTGAGTTGGATATCATAAGAAAGACGATGTATGGAAGCCGTTTTCTTAGATCACAAGACAATTTTTTAGGGTTAAAAAATCAAAGAAAAATTGATAGAATTCGTCAATATTTCGTGAAATGTTTTCACTTTCAAGCATCGTACCCTCAACAACCAAATATACTGTTGGAGAAGAATTAACATTTACTTTCTGGAGATTTTCGTAAGAGCGAATAGTAAATTGGCTCAAACAAATTTCATCTGAAGGACCTCCGGGTAGCCATGCGGGTGCTGCCACGTTCGACTTCGGAGAAAACTTCGATTCCCAGTGCGTAATATTCAATGTAATAACCTTTTATGTAAACAATTGTGTGACCGTAAGATTTGTGCTTTTATGTTACGAGACATTTTGTAATGTAATGCACCCAAACAATTATTTTAAGGTTGAATTCTGTGTGAATAAAGTGGTGCAATCTCATGTATTCAGGCTAGAAAAATAGTGCATAATAATACGTATACTTTATCGTAAAAAATGGTATGTGAAACGAGTCATTGGAATGTATTGTGTAATATAAAATAATTCAAACGTATTGCTTTATACACAATAAAGTATGATAATAATGAGATGTCTACAATACATTAGGGAAGAATGTGTTGCAATATGTATAACATTGTACAACTGTAAAAACCCGTTTAATATGACTAAACATCATTTCACCTTCGGTATCCTTACTGAAAAATTATATGAATGTGGTACGTCAATAAAGTACTATTATTTTTACTCTCTAATACTTCAATAGAGTACCATTAGTAGTTAATACTTATCGTTCAACATGTCATCAGTTCAATACAGAGATTGCTCTTTGTTGATGAATTTAATCGTGCCGACAAAAATTATTACTATATCCACATCTCGCATAGTTCGTCCTTCCCCCGCAAAACGTCACGTTTTGCGCGAACGCCCAAAAATAAAACTGCAGCGTTAACTCCTTCGATCACCCTCTCAAAACGTAAAAAAAAGAATCTCTTTCCGTCGGATATTCGCCCCGTAATCTTCAGCCCATGAAATAATTTATTACGATGTTCATCAACCTCGGAATTCTTTACTAATGAGACCTTGGGGATCATTATTTGGCCTCCTTGGCAATGAGATTTTCTTTGAGATGAGATAAGGGTGGCATCTGAGAATTGAAAACTCCTCTTTTTGTTCCTTGGGAAAGGAAGTGGGTGCTTATAAAGTCGAGGGCGAGATGGAAGGGAGGATATGTGGACACTTCCGCTGGACTGTTTTATTTCGGCTCTCTTTTGATGCCGATGACTGTTTTGGCTGCCCTCAGAGACGTAAAATGTTACTCGGCTGGTCAAGGGTGAACTCACCTCAGAGGTCATCGAGTACATGCTCCGTAGCATTGCAAAGGCATGGGATGGGGAAAATTAAGTTCGAAGAGTACTATATTCAGGGGTGGATTTAAGCTATCAGAAGTCCTACGTGCAAAGGTCAGATTGAAGCCCCACGAGGAATTATGGATAAAAATTAGAATTTTCCGTAAAATAAACAAATATACATCCCGGAAAAATCTCAGTCGATTTACTACGGCAAGAATATAAAAAAAAGTTTTGAAGTACAATAAATAAGATTTTTATAAATTGCAAAGTATGACGGATAACCTTTTTGGTTGGGTTTCCGAATAGCCAAAAGGGCAACGCGTTAGATGTGTTCCCGGGTTCGATTCCCGGTGGAGGTTTACGTGTTAAATTACCTCAGCAGTCGAAGCAGTACCAATACTACCACTACTACCTTTTTGCATTACGCATATATTGACATAAGCAATATAATATATTCTAAAAAAATATTATGTAATTTACTCAATAAATATAAAATTAGTTGGCAATAGCACAGCAAACACACCCCAACCACAACGGTGAAAAATGTGTACTAAGGACACGTTAAAAACTCCTAAAAGCCGTAAAAACCAGTGGAGCAAGAACTCCGTCCCAGTGTAAAAACCTAATACGTATTTCGGCAGCTAAGCTGCCATCCTCAGAGGTGAACCAAGAGTTTTCACCTGCCTAATTATAAATCCGCCCCTGACCATACTTGATAAAATAAATCACTTGAGTGGTAATATGGTTCCAAACGGTAGCGCGATATGCTAATGCTACCAAAGATCTATGGCATCACAGGTTTAATCTATGGAATCATAGGTACAAGATAGATTTAACCTAAAAAAGCGTGAATTTTCATATTAATCTTCAACCACTGTAATCAGAATCTACTTTCAAAAATAAACTCAAACGATTCCTTAAAAGACTAACATATACTACAACAGAATATCAGAATATAACGCGTACTCTCGGTGTTTTATTTATTCAGATATTCGAGATTTGATCAGAAGAACAATTAGCAATTTTAGTAAATACTTCAAAAAACAATTCTCGGTATATAATATAAAATTTAGTGTGAAGTTGTGTATGTTTTTAAGTATGATCATATGTATCTCGAAAACCAGAGGTCTGAAAAGTTTAAAAAAATTCTCATCATTCAGATGTCTGAAGAAAACTGGTCAAGTTTTGTCTTACTAATCGTCTTGGACTCGATGTCAGGTCGCTGAGAAGATCCTCCGTAAGTATGTTATTGCGTAGAAAATCGGTTTTCGTTACCTTACATTTCCAAAATATTGTCCTTTCGACATCAAGTTAAGTCAGAGGTTTAAAAACTCCCTATAAGCCTTATATCGGCAAATGGAACTCTTAAGTTTGGAGGCAAACGGGAAGTTCCAGATTACCGATTTCTAGAAATTACCCAATGCGCATTTTGGAAACAAAGCATCCATTCTCAAAAATTCCATAACGAGAAATAAAATCTGTCTATCCTATTGTGGAACCTTTGAGAATGGAAACTTTGTTTCCGAAATGCGCATAGGATAATTCCCAGAAGTCGGTAAGTAGGAACTTCCCGTTTGCCTACAAACGCGAGTTCCGTCTGCCAACAAACGACTTACGAGTTGTTTTTAATTTAATCCGAGCCAGGCGCTCTCCCCTAACCCGTGATTTTCAGCAAAAAGAAAGTGAACTTAAAGGGATTAATATAAAAACATGGATAAGACCCCGAGTCAGGAGCCACGAACATGAGTTTTCCGGAAGGAAGTGAATTTATTCGTCGTCGAGTTGTTTTTAAACTTTCATAAACATCCGCGTTGCATTTTTCTTTTGTTTCATTGAGTTAAGTATGATGAGAAAGATATATTTCCGAAGAATCATGCCCCTGAACCGAATCATACATATTGTGGAGCGTTGCTTATGGTATGAAATCGCACAAACGTTGGTAAATAGTCAAATTCTTAAAATATTTCCCTTTCGGATTTCGTTTATTTGACGATGAATAGAATTAAAAACGTCAAATTTGTATATTCTCTCGCAATTTTCAGAGGGCTAAGTGAGGAAATGAGCCGTTGGGTAATTAGTAATGAGAGACTGGTGACTTTTATCTCTGAAATCAGACTCGGGACAACTTCCAGATTTTATTTTTGAATGCCAAAACTCAAAACGGCAATCTTCGAACTACGCTCATTATCGAATGCCCTCAGTCCAAAAAGTATTTTATTTGGGCTTTTTACTGAAACAAAACTTTTCCCTCTAAAATTTTGATTTTTCAGGACGTGCTTTGGTTTCAACTAAATATCAGAATATGAAATTTGCTTGAATCAGCAGGACAACGCCTTCTGTTTCGGATGCTCAATTAATGGAATATCGAAATGTGGAAATAATGACAACACCAGATTTATTAGTGAGCGAGTAAAACGGAATGCAGAAATGACCCAAAGAATAAAATCGAAAGATGCGATGAAGTCTTGGTGGATAGAAAAGATCTGAGGAGTTTCCCCAAAGTTTCCACAAATATTTATCCAGAGCAAAATTCTCAAGGGTGTTATCAATGCGTATTTGGGGGCCTTGAACATTTCGTTGTGGGCGACTTCTTATGAGTCAATCAGATCATTCAATAAATTCGCATTACCGCATTACTGGGACGCTATTGGTTACGATTCCTTAGTTTAGCCCAACAGTCGAAAATTTTGGATGCGTCCCCGGAGTATTTTAAGAAAATAATTTGCGAATTGCTAATTTACGAAAAATAAAAGAGGGTGCTTGTTTGCTTACCATAAAATTGAATAGCACGAAATGATTGCAAAACTATGTCCAAAATGGGCACATCATTGAGTAATCAAAGGACTGATTAAAATAATCATAACTGTAGCTGCAATAAATGCGTTCCAGATTAAGGTAACCAACATATGTCACCATAATGAATCTACTTGGAAAGCCAATCCCCTCGATGTCTTCGTAAGTTTTTTATACTACATAAGTACGCTGCACCACTAAAGATGTTGATTAGGAATTATATTGTGAATGGCGCATACATGAGAGGCATTCGCCCAGGAACGTGGGTAACGCTTTCCGCGAACAAGATTTCACAATACATACATACCTATATCAATAAATCTCACTCTATTATGAAATGCCACAATACAGCCACATGGTACGCGTTCGCCTTTGGTGAAAACGGTCCCGGGTTCGATTCCCGTTGGAGGCCCACGTGCGAAATAATCTTAGCAGTCGAAGCAATTTTAAAATAAACGATACAGGCGCAGGAGTAACTTTGTCGTAGTTATTAATACAAGAAAACTCCTGATAAGAAACGTTTACTAGACCACTAGCCAAGAACATAAATCACACGACCATTGTTTCACAGCAAAGCTACATCTTCAGGGATTGTCTTGTGGTCTAGTAAACGTTTCTTTTCATGAAGATTATTTTATTCAATTTTAAAATCACTACTGATGCAGAAATGAGATAATAATAACAATAATTTCGATTATGAATCAGGCGCATTCAAGGTACACCATTTTTACAATAAACCCTTTACAAAGAATTATAAACCTTTTACAAACACAAACACACGCAAACAACCATTCCCTGGCTAGGATTCAAACCAGGGACCTCAGTGTTTGAAGGTTAGTACGCTAACCACTACGCCACCGAGGAGGGAAAATCGACTTCTATATAACATTTAAAATATGACATCTATCAGTTACAATTCCTTTTAAATTTCAATGTTTTGTTTGCCTTGCAAAAATACAGCAATAAAATTTCTAATGTCTATACATTTCATATCAAAAAAGTATTTTTGCATATTTACTGCGAAAGTTTCTAGTGGGGGTGTAGATTTGGTCGCTGTCCCTCAAGACTCTGATATAATACATACAATATAATACTCTGATACAATAATATTCAGAGGAATAACAAGTGTGAAAAATAGCGACATGACTGGGACGCTATTGGTTACGATAACTTATGGTTAGAATACCTGCCCGGAAAGTGAGAGACTTGGGTTCGTGTCCCAGTCATGTGGCTATTTTTCACACTTCTTATTCTTGTGGGAATAGTTGCATAACTTCATCATGCAAAGAAACTCACCTTTCCTTAAATCCTCGCAATAATATTCCCTCATTTATCACTACCCTGTGCATTTTCTTCGTTCGATCACCTTCTCTTAACAATGGAATCACTACGTTATTCCTTATTCATCGATAAGTATCCGGTCCCTTGTAACAGCCTCGAACCTAACGTCAAAGGCGGTCGTTNCTCACCTTTCCTTAAATCCTCGCAATAATATTCCCTCATTTATCACTACCCTGTGCATTTTCTTCGTTCGATCACCTTCTCTTAACAATGGAATCACTACGTTATTCCTTATTCATCGATAAGTATCCGGTCCCTTGTAACAGCCTCGAACCTGACGTCAAAGGCGGTCGTTTGGGTCATTTGATCAGGTTAAATATAGGAGTTAACATAGATAACAATTTTGTTATTTAGATGTTGGTGACTTTTATTTTAGCGACCCTGTAAGTTATATATTTAAAAACGAAAGGTGTTATGGTTACGAACCAAATGGACTTTGCTACATGTGAATTAATATTGGATTTCCCTCCGATGAAACTTGTCTCCAGTTAACGGGGAAGATTGTAAGATTTTCAACTTCTGGTTCTCGAGTTTTAAGCAAACATATACATACGTATATATATACATTAATAATTGGAAATCGCTTGGGGAGGTCTATGCCCGATGTCGCATTGAAAATGGTTGATGATGATGATAAATTAAAAATTTTTCCTCCTCTTCATATCGTCAGTTCTTGCCATTGTTTCTAAATGGGCCTAAATACACAATGTATTCTTATGGGAAAATGCATGAGCTCGGAATCAACAACCGCTTTGGTCGTTAGGGGGCGGGTTGTTTGCAACCTCGACTTTCACAAAATATTCGCATACGCATTTTATCTGAATTCTCACTATTTCGAAACGAAAGTAATATTCATTGACCATAATAAGAATTTGTATTCAATTACCCTTCCGTTGAAACTTATCTCGATTTCATGCGACTATTACGTCTAATTTAATTTTGCAAAATAAATACAGTCTGTTACCGATAAAATTGAACTTTACATGTATTTCTTATGGAAATCTGTCTGAGCGATCTTGGTTCAAACCCAGCAAAGTTATCGAATGGAAAGGTGACAGACAGTACTTCCTTCCGGATCTCATAGAACTCGTATGGAAAGTTTGTCGCAAATCGGACAAACAGTTTGGACTCCAATCTCAGACAAACATACAAACACACAAATCTACAGACTTTCTGTGCTATATATACGAGTATAGACATAGATTAGTGGTGATTAGAAAATGCAGAAACATTTCGGTTCATTTTGAGAATAAATCTGTTCGATTTGGTAACTTATAATCCTTTCCCTCCAAAAGCGTTTTCTCCTTGCTCCGCGTGTGGCAGCACTGACAATCAATATTTTATGTTTGTATTTAACCTCTGTATATTTCATCCAAGGAGGAAAGTCGACTAGTTCTCGCGTTTGCGTATTGCATTTTTATCTCCTTTCGAAACCATAGATTTTCTTTGGCACAGCAACATATTTTGTCGCAGCTTTTAATTAGCTATAAGGGCGTCGATCCTCTTCCACAAAAATGGGTCAGGATTTGATTTCGGGGAATCTGAAAGAGGCTCAATCTCGCTATCGGCGGATGAATTTCGTTAGATGGGAAATGAGTAAGAAATAAAATTTCGACCTTAGCCATGCGTTAGCCCAGTAGGAATTTGTACCCCATATTAGGTAAGCTTTCGGCACCCCAAAAAAACATAACAACTAATATCTACATGATGATTACGATCGTAAATCCTTCATTCTTTTGAGTAAATTTATGTGTCACTTTTGTACACCACCCCTAGGGCTAAGCACTAAATGAATATCTAAGCATTGTCTGCTTGTGGATTACTACAAAATTAAGGTCAAAACCATTTATCGTCATGTTGGGCGTTAGTTTACGTCGAAACCCAGCTTATGAAAGCTTACTTTTAATCTTCCGAATCATTTTCTAAAAAATGTTATTCAAAGAGTACTCCACTAGAATTAGAGAAAAAGTTCTCATCTATCACCAGCGAAGATTGTTTATTTTGCAAAAATGAAAAAAATCATGATTGCACGAGAAATATATCAGCAACATTACATATTTAATGAAAAAGGAAAAGGAATGCAGCTATGTTCATAGATCAAAGTTTTGAGAAAAGATCCAATAAGCATTAACTTGAAAGCAAACCAATAGTGAAGAAATTCCAACCAGAGGGCGTTAGGGTTCTCCGTGGTCGCGCTTTACAATTATTCTTCTCTATTCGGCAACTAGGTAACCATATTCAGGACAGAAGATAACTGCTAGTAACTAATTCAGATTATTAACGCAGCTTTGTCACTTATCCTTATAGATTCTAATATGGCTTTACGGCTAAAGGATTTAAACCTGTTCACAAACTACACTCAAAAATCCACACAATTGTCGCTGACATCAAATTTCTCAGGGATTGCAAAAATCTTAAAATCTTTCCTAATTTCACCAACACATTCCTTAAAACAGACTACCCTTTAGCC
This sequence comes from Ladona fulva, assembly GCA_000376725.2. Lineage (NCBI taxonomy): Eukaryota > Metazoa > Arthropoda > Insecta > Odonata > Libellulidae > Ladona > Ladona fulva. The sequence goes on along the minus strand of KZ308684.1, from coordinate 1,383,009 downwards.
CGAAAATTACAAATTCAATTAATTGTAGTTTCAGCAATGTTGTAAATAAACTGATCACGGTTTGAAATCGAGCGAATGTTAAAAATACTAGTATATAGTAAAATAGTAATGTATCTAAATGTATTGCTTGCGAATGCCGTTGACATCCTGTTTGCTTTCTCGCCGTTCTCATAAGATGGAATTGTGGGAAAAGAAACGTGTGAGGAATAAACAGCAATAGGTGCTTAACTTTTCCACGGAACTCCAGATAATTTTGTAACTGTCTTTTCCTTCAAAAAGTAAAATTTTCAAACTAAGCACATAACTAAATGCCCTCTACACACAAATGGGAGGATTTTATATTAATTTCAACAACAATTTGCCACTGATACTTTCTTTAGATCGTTTTCAATTTATTTTAATATTTTAAATATTACTCCTGTTGATACATAATTAGACATCCGAAGGAAATTAGTACCTACACTATCACTGCGCAGATCATATCAACTACATTGTACAAGAATAATAGGTAAAATATTGGTTTAATTGGTAATATACGAAATTTTATCTACATGTATCATCAGATCGAGTATTTTTGCACGGTCCTATAAAAACTTTATGACAAAGTTAGCAATATTTTCATTAAAATATTTACCACTAGTGCGAACTTTGATCGGTAAAATGCGTAATTTTATGTTTATATACCAAAAAATCGATGTTTCTACATAAAACTACCACATGAAGGTAATTTTATGATTAAATTAACAATGTTTTGATTAAAATGTGTACCGCTATTGCGAAATTTTACGTTAAATTACTTCTACGATTGTTTATTTCGAGGAACTTCTCTTTCAATTGACAGAATAAGAGAAGTAAACTAGCAGCCGACTGCTTGAACAAATTTGTATTATTAATAAACCCCATACTGTGGTACATTTTTCCACGCTCTTTAGTTTACGGGCAGTATTCATCCTTAAATCGCATTGAAAAAACATTTTTTCCGCTTACTATGCATAATGTTAATTCATATTATGGTAACAGTACAACACACTCTGAGTTTTCAACGCTCAACATTAGATTTTACGACTCGTCTCTAATGATCAAACGCACTGTTATCCTCCACAACCAAATTTCAATTCAGAGGCGAGTATTCAAAACAGTTCCATTTTTTCGGCCCAAGTGAAATATTTTTTTTGGCCCATTGAATATAGAAACGCGCTTTAATTACCGCTCAGTAGCATCGGAAAAAAGGACGAGCGAATAGATGCCGCTGCTGTCCCATTCATCTACGAAACCCGCGGCTAACAGCTCGGAAATTGTTTAAAAAACCCTTTACCCGTTTTTTTCAACCGATTATTTTATGCTTGTAATTAGGCGGTTAAATTTGGAACTTTATGGACCGTGGAAGATCGGGAATATGAAAGAGTAGGTTAGAGTGTGGTGACATCCTTGCGCTGCATTCGATTAATATTCAGGAATGCGTCGCTGAAATACAGTAGGCTCGTTTGACTATTATTGCGGCGAATAAGGCTGGCTGTACTTGAAGGCACGCTGTTTTGACCTAGGTTGTAATACCTATTAAAGAGATAGCAAGCGAAAGAATAGTGATCTTTTACATTATGGGATGCGTTCAATGATGAAGACTCGTACGCTGTTAAAAAATTGGATGCAGAAAAGTTGAAGCGAATTACAATTATGGTGTTCTTGAAAAAACATCGTAAATATCACTATTCTTTTTTTCCGATTTGGAGCAGAAAGACAATTTTTCTTGGGTTACAATCCCTAAAACGCACCTAATTTCGACCTAAAAGTTGGGGCTATTATTTAAATAAAAGACAAAGTGAGTGAAACGGCGATGTACGTTTCCTTCCATAAAAATCGAACGATGTATAACGTGGTACATAAGATCGAGGGGTGAGGAAACGAGAAGTCGACTCCTTCCACTGCTTTATCTTGCGATAGGGAATTGTGTTTTGTATTCTTTCGTTATTGCTGTTTACGTCTACCATTGACATTGTCCTGCAAAATGGATGTTTGTGGACGTACCGGGATGATAAATAAATAAAATAAATAGCATAATAAAATAATAGAAAGACTTGAACTTGGAATTAAATTCGGAAAACAATAATCAGTATTGCAAAGTTAGGCAAATAGCAATATTCGATACCGATATAATATCGAATTAAGGTCTTTGCCTAAATTTGCAATACTGATTATTGTTTTCGGAATTAAGGTTCAATTCCATCGATGCTGTTTATTTCTTTCATTTATTTATTTATCCTCCCACTGCCCCCACAAACATCCATTTCACTGGACAATTTCAGTGGAAGACGTATACAGCAACAGCGTAAGAGCACACACAATCCCTATCGCGGGGTAAGGCCCGATGTTTCCGTTATATTGTATTCATGTTTTTCAGGAAAAATCTTTGAACGCTCTTCCCCACAAATAAGTTGACCACATCGAAATAAAATTTCAATCGATACATAACAGACTCGTCTAACCTTTTGCGAATTCCACGCTTGGAAGTTATATGTTATGGTAGTTTTTGAAACAATCGCCAAATTTTTGAATCGTCATGCTGTCAACGAATTAATCATGAGTACCTTTCAAACAAATTATCTTTGCTCGTATCTCTACAAGAAATTTCTAAAGATGGCTGTTTGTTGGTTAGTATCTAATGGTTACTGTCATTGATTCTCATATGATAATCCTTATTTTATTACAAACAAATAGCTGAAGACCCTTTTCTGATTATGATATTCTATTTTCATATCTATTATAGTAATCGTCCCATACTTCGTTAGATGTATTTGCAGTGAACGCGAAATTATTTCTGTGAAACCTTCGCAGGAGATATTTACAATTAGCTATTTCTGTATTAAATTGTTCCAAAAGAAAGATAGTTCTTCGATCTACCTGTGAACTGATGGAAGATAGCTATTAATCGGAATCTGGAAAAGGAAACATCGAAACATTTTTGGGTATCGGAATATGCATCGGAAAATTTTTATCTTAATTTCCGATTCCAAAAACGATATTTTGAGTATTTTCGTTTGAAATTCATTCTCCATTCATCTATTATCATTAGAACTGATGATAAATAAGATGGCTACTAATTAATGGAACTATCCCTAAAAGTGAAAACATATTGCATGAAAACTGAAGTCTTCGAGTTTCTATCCAATTCTCGAACTTCCCGTAACTTCAGTTAATTTAACTTTGGTGCTACAGCACCAAATAAATTTTTCAAATCCCTTTTTAAGCATACTTAATTCACTCATTTATTATCAGTTTAAAACTTATAATCACATTACATATTTAATGAAAAAGGAAAAGGAATGCAGCTATGTTCATAGATCAAAGTTTTGAGAAAAGATCCAATAAGCATTAACTTGAAAGCAAACCAATAGTGAAGAAATTCCAACCAGAGGGCGTTAGGGTTCTCCGTGGTCGCGCTTTACAATTATTTTTCTCTATTCGGCAACTACGTAGCCATCTTCAGGACAGAAGTTAACTGCTAGTAACTAATTCAGATTATTAACGCAGCTTTGTCACTTATCCTTATAGATTCTAATATGGCTTTACGGCTAAAGGATTTAAACCTGTTCACAAACTACACTCAAAAATCCACACAATTGTCGCTGACATCAAATTTCTCAGGGATTGCAAAAATCTTAAAATCTTTCCTAATTTCACCAACACATTCCTTAAAACAGACTACCCTTTAGCCCGAAAATTACATATTCAATTAATTGTAGTTTCAGAAATGTTGAAAATAAACTGATCAAGGTTTGAAATCGAGCGAATGTTAAAAATACTAGTATATAGTAAAATAGTAATGTATCTAAATGTATTGCTTGCGAATGCCGTTGACATCCTGTTTGCTTTCTCGCCGTTCTCATAAGATGGAATTGTGGGAAAAGAAACGTGTGAGGAATAAACAGCAATAGGTGCTTAACTTTTCCACGGAACTCCAGATAATTTTGTAACTGTCTTTTCCTTCAAAAAGTAAAATTTTCAAACTAAGCACATAACTAAATGCCCTCTACACACAAATGGGAGGATTTTATATTAATTTCAACAACAATTTGCCACTGATACTTTCTTTAGATCGTTTTCAATTTATTTTAATATTTTAAATATTACTCCTGTTGATACATAATTAGACATCCGAAGGAAATTAGTACCTACACTATCACTGCGCAGATCATATCAACTACATTGTACAAGAATAATAGGTAAAATATTGGTTTAATTGGTAATATACGAAATTTTATCTACATGTATCATCAGATCGAGTATTTTTGCACGGTCCTATAAAAACTTTATGACAAAGTTAGCAATATTTTCATTAAAATATTTACCACTAGTGCGAACTTTGATCGGTAAAATGCGTAATTTTATGTTTATATACCAAAAAATCGATGTTTCTACATAAAACTACCACATGAAGGTAATTTTATGATTAAATTAACAATGTTTTGATTAAAATGTGTACCGCTATTGCGAAATTTTACGTTAAATTACTTCTACGATTGTTTATTTCGAGGAACTTCTCTTTCAATTGACAGAATAAGAGAAGTAAACTAGCAGCCGACTGCTTGAATAAATTTGTATTATTAATAAACCCCATACTGTGGTACATTTTTCCACGCTCTTTAGTTTACGGGCAGTATTCATCCTTAAATCGCATCGAAAAAACATTTTTTCCGCTTACTATGCATAATGTTAATTCATATTATGGTAACAGTACAACACACTCTGAGTTTTCAACGCTCAACATTAGATTTTACGACTCGTCTCTAATGATCAAACGCACTGTTATCCTCCACAACCAAATTTCAATTCAGAGGCGAGTATTCAAAACAGTTCCATTTTTTCGGCCCAAGTGAAATATTTTTTTTGGCCCATTGAATATAGAAACGCGCTTTAATTACCGCTCAGTAGCATCGGAAAAAAAGGACGAGCGAATAGATGCCGCTGCTGTCCCATTCATCTACGAAACCCGCGGCTAACAGCTCGGAAATTGTTTAAAAAACCCTTTACCCGTTTTTTTCAACCGATTATTTTATGCTTGTAATTAGGCGGTTAAATTTGGAACTTTATGGACCGTGGAAGATCGGGAATATGAAAGAGTAGGTTAGAGTGTGGTGACATCCTTGCGCTGCATTCGATTAATATTCAGGAATGCGTCGCTGAAATACAGTAGGCTCGTTTGACTATTATTGCGGCGAATAAGGCTGGCTGTACTTGAAGGCACGCTGTTTTGACCTAGGTTGTAATACCTATTAAAGAGATAGCAAGCGAAAGAATAGTGATCTTTTACATTATGGGATGCGTTCAATGATGAAGACTCGTACGCTGTTAAAAAATTGGATGCAGAAAAGTTGAAGCGAATTACAATTATGGTGTTCTTGAAAAAACATCGTAAATATCACTATTCTTTTTTTCCGATTTGGAGCAGAAAGACAATTTTTCTTGGGTTACAATCCCTAAAACGCACCTAATTTCGACCTAAAAGTTGGGGCTATTATTTAAATAAAAGACAAAGTGAGTGAAACGGCGATGTACGTTTCCTTCCATAAAAATCGAACGATGTATAACGTGGTACATAAGATCGAGGGGTGAGGAAACGAGAAGTCGACTCCTTCCACTGCTTTATCTTGCGATAGGGAATTGTGTTTTGTATTCTTTCGTTATTGCTGTTTACGTCTACCATTGACATTGTCCTGCAAAATGGATGTTTGTGGACGTACCGGGATGATAAATAAATAAAATAAATAGCATAATAAAATAATAGTAAGACTTGAACTTGAAATTAAATTCAAAAAACAATAATCAGTATTGCAAAGTTAGGCAAATAGCAATATTCGATACCGATATAATATCGAATTAAGGTCTCTGCCTAAATTTGCAATACTGATTATTGTTTCCGGAATTAAGGTTCAGTTCCATCGATGCTGTTTATTTCTTTCATTTATTTATTTATCCTCCCACTGCCCCCACAAACATCCATTTCACTGGACAATTTCAGTGGAAGACGTATACAGCAACAGCGTAAGAGCACACACAATCCCTATCGCGGGGTAAGGCCCGATGTTTCCGTTATATTGTATTCATGTTTTTCAGGAAAAATCTTTGAACGCTCTTCCCCACAAATAAGTTGACCACATCGAAATAAAATTTCAATCGATACATAACAGACTCGTCTAACCTTTTGCGAATTCCACGCTTGGAAGTTATATGTTATGGTAGTTTTTGAAACAATCGCCAAATTTTTGAATCGTCATGCTGTCAACGAATTAATCATGAGTACCTTTCAAACAAATTATCTTTGCTCGTATCTCTACAAGAAATTTCTAAAGATGGCTGTTTGTTGGTTAGTATCTAATGGTTACTGTCATTGATTCTCATATGATAATCCTTATTTTATTACAAACAAATAGCTGAAGACCCTTTTCTGATTATGATATTCTATTTTCATATCTATTATAGTAATCGTCCCATACTTCGTTAGATGTATTTGCAGTGAACGCGAAATGATTTCTGTGAAACCTTCGCAGGAGATATTTACAATTAGCTATTTCTGTATTAAATTGTTCCAAAAGAAAGATAGTTCTTCGATCTACCTGTGAACTGATGGAAGATAGCTATTAATCGGAATCTGGAAAAGGAAACATCGAAACATTTTTGGGTATCGGAATATGCATCGGAAAATTTTTATCTTAATTTCCGATTCCAAAAACGATATTTTGAGTATTTTCGTTTGAAATTCATTCTCCATTCATCTATTATCATTAGAACTGATGATAAATAAGATGGCTACTAATTAATGGAACTATCCCTAAAAGTGAAAACATATTGCATGAAAACTGAAGTCTTCGAGTTTCTATCCAATTCTCGAACTTCCCGTAACTTCAGTTAATTTAACTTTGGTGCTACAGCACCAAATAAATTTTTCAAATCCCTTTTTAAGCATACTTAATTCACTCATTTATTATCAGTTTAAAACTTATAATCAAATTATGAGATATAAATATAAAATTACCTCATATTACAAAACGGCTTCATGATAAAATTCTTTTACTACACCACAATAAAAATTACCAGGTGACCTGAAGATGTAGCTTGGCTACGAAACCTGGTCGTGCTTGTAATTTTTATTGTGGTGTAGTAAAAGAATTTTATCATGAAGCCGTTTTGTATTTATGAATACCACGAAGTGAAACCTGAGTCTGTTTCGTTTAC
>KZ308684.1:1334424-1375614 GCA_000376725.2 Ladona fulva | reverse complement strand
TTTTTTATAATCATTGGTATTAATTATTCTACTAAATATTTTAATCATAAATATCCTTTTAAGGTTTTGTTTCCAAAACCAACAGTAACTGAAAACAATGAATTTTAATCGGCGCAGGAATCCGAATCAGGAATTGTATCGGAATCAGTAAATATGTTGGTATCCCTTCACTACTACAAAGGCATTGGTTAACAATCTGGGAATAAGCTTGTAGCACGTGCCGAAAATGGTGAAGTGAATAGACTTATTGGCTATACCTATTCCATAGTCTCTGATAGCGGCTGAGGACCATTACCAGTAACTGGCGGCGGAATTCGTCCGGCGAAATCTCCCAAGTTCAGCAGAAATGCGGCCTTATTGAGAAGGATATTATTCTTTACGGTTATGTTGCATTCGCCCTAATCCCTATGCCCTAAATCCCATTTTGCCCAATCCTGCTCCGCCTAAATCCTACTTAACCTAAATTCTATTCCCCCTTTGGCAACGAAAAGACTACGTTTTCTAACCAATCCTGACTGCCTTACACACCCTGTAATTTAATTAAAATGCAATTCGCCTAGCCAAGGAATGAAAATGCGTTTATTTAATTATATTATGGTTATGTTTTAACAGAAGATATATTATTTTAGATTTTATTGCTGTGGATTTAAGGAGGTATTTGGATTCACGCGAATGAGTTGCTGTGTTTTAGAAAATAAATCGAGTTTTATGCATAGCAATAGCTGACATTATTGCCGCATATTGTGGAACTGTGTCATCAGACTATTTTAGTCTTCCTTAGGACAAATCAGAGTTCAAATACAACCCGTGTAAAATAAGCATATGGAGTAACGCCGTGCAAAGGGAATGAGTCATATTCTGGCATTTTGGGAGAATAATTGATTTGGAATCAATTGACTGATTTCTGAAATTGTAGTCCAGTAGAATGGAATCCTTGACTGTATGATAAGTGTTTGTACATACTATCAAACAATTTTTGAAGGATACCCTTCTTCTTCCTCCTGCAACACGGCCCAGTGTGAGCCTTGGCCTTCTCTACAATGCTTCTCCAGGATTTCCTGTTTTTGGATTCTTGCTCCCAATTTTGTACACCCATTGCTATCAGGTCTTCTATGACGCCATCCTTCCATGTTTTCTTTGGTTTGCCTCTTCTTTTTTTCCCATCTACAGTCTTTTTGAAGATTTGTTTAACTATCCTGTCATCTTGCATTCTTTCTATGTGTCCTAGCCAGCTTACTCTTTGTGATTTTATGAAACGCACTATATCCTCCTCATTTATTAATTGATTTATTTCTTCATTATTCTCCATTGGCCATTTTCAAAGACTGGTCCATATATTTTTCTAATTATTCTTCTTTCAAATATCCTTAAATGATTTCCATCAGTTTTTGTTAGTGTTGTAGCCTCAGCTCCATAAGTTGATATTGGCCTTATTATTGTTTTATATAATTTCATTTTTGTAGGTTTCGAAATTAACTTCGATTTGAGGATACCTTCGTACGTATGATAAATTTTGTTAGCTTTTTGAATTCTATCCTGTACATATTCTCTTGTTTGGTTCTTAATATTTATATGAATCCCTAAGTATTTGAATTCCTTAACTCCTTCAAATTTATGAATTATTAGGTCTTGCAATTGTTCAATATCTGTATTTCTTAGTATTTTTAAACATTTTGTTTTCTCTTCACTTATGTGTAATTCTATTCTCTTGGTTTCTTGATCTAATTTGTGAATGTTTCTTTAAGTTTATCCATATTTCTAGCTATGATGGCGACGTCATCAGCGTAGGCAATTATCTATATGTGTCGATCTAGCAATGTTCCATTCCCGTATATTTCTTTTAAGGCTCCTATTAAGCTTAAGTTGAATAAAAGGGCGGAGAGTGCATCTCCTTGTCTAACTCCTTCATTTATTTTAAAACTATCTGTAATCTTATCTGTTACTTTAACCACACTTAGGCCCGGTAGTATGTACATACAATCTGTACTTGTACAATCGATAGTTAACCTGGAGGTTTAACTTAACCTACAGGTTAACTCGAAAATCCGTATTATCGTACAATCGATTGCTAAGCCTTAACTGGTAGTTAAAGTACTAGTTATCTTAACTACCAAATTGAGTTGTGATCAAATCCTTATCTGATATTTAACTACAAACTAGATGGCGGATAAGTACGATAAAAATCCCTCATCTCAGCTAGTTTAATTCTAAAATGTACGTTTTACCGGCAGAATTTGATGAAAAGAATACTTCTAATATTCTCATTAAGGTGGTATGTATTTTTGATAAAGATAATTCTAATGAATTGGGCTTTTTATCTTCTTAATATCCTTAGATATGTGTTGCGTGTTAGTAAGTATTACTATATCAAATAGTATAGTATTACCTAAATATCAAATACTACTTCGGAGATGAAAAGTTGAACATTGGCAGTGAAATAAACGTACTTTTGTCTTTAAATGTAGAATACTAACCTGTATTTATCGTAGTAGTTTAAGTACGATAATTCTGATTAACTATAAGCTGTTCTTATTGATTCTATCATCATAGACCATCATGTTTCGAAATTGAATGAGTAAATTTCTGCATATATGTAAACAGAATACCGCGTATCATATTAAACTTAATTAGCTTAACTATCGATTGTAATACCGGGCCTAATAGTTCCTTCTCTTCCACTTATTTTTATTTTCATTACTGCATTTTTACACCTGTTTTTGGGTGAATTTTATACCTACGGATTATTTATTTCAGTACTTTAAAAAGAAAGGGTAAACCTACATCTCCGATATTTCTTCTAATGTTCAGGTTAAGTAACTATCAGATTTAACTATCGATTGTAATACCGGGCCTACGTATCCTTAGCTAGATTCATTTAGTTATTTAAACACATACAGCAGACAAAAGCCAACCTGAAGTCGTAATGTGACAGTAACAACAACCAAAAAGAATGTAATAAAAATATGTAGAAAGAAATAATTCAGAATGACTAAATAATCCAATGCTGTACCTATGCAATGCGAGATGTCGTTATATATTTAAAAGCGCGTGTACATGATCGACTGCATAATTGCTGGCTAGAGAGTGTCGGTAGATATGGAGGGAAACATTAATTTGTTTATTTTACCTAGAGCAGAAAAACGCCAATTTAGATAGATATTGCTCCTGGTAAAACGACGAAACAACAACGGAAAGAAGTATACGTATGTTAGAAAAAAGAAATAAAAACTGAAATCACAAANCCAAGTTCAGCAGAAATGCGGCCTTATTGAGAAGGATATTATTCTTTACGGTTATGTTGCATTCGCCCTAATCCCTATGCCCTAAATCCCATTTTGCCCAATCCTGCTCCGCCTAAATCCTACTTAACCTAAATTCTATTCCCCCTTTGGCAACGAAAAGACTACGTTTTCTAACCAATCCTGACTGCCTTACACACCCTGTAATTTAATTAAAATGCAATTCGCCTAGCCAAGGAATGAAAATGCGTTTATTTAATTATATTATGGTTATGTTTTAACAGAAGATATATTATTTTAGATTTTATTGCTGTGGATTTAAGGAGGTATTTGGATTCACGCGAATGAGTTGCTGTGTTTTAGAAAATAAATCGAGTTTTATGCATAGCAATAGCTGACATTATTGCCGCATATTGTGGAACTGTGTCATCAGACTATTTTAGTCTTCCTTAGGACAAATCAGAGTTCAAATACAACCCGTGTAAAATAAGCATATGGAGTAACGCCGTGCAAAGGGAATGAGTCATATTCTGGCATTTTGGGAGAATAATTGATTTGGAATCAATTGACTGATTTCTGAAATTGTAGTCCAGTAGAATGGAATCCTTGACTGTATGATAAGTGTTTGTACATACTATCAAACAATTTTTAAAGGATACCCTTCTTCTTCCTCCTGCAACACGGCCCAGTGTGAGCCTTGGTCTTCTCTACAATGCTTCTCCAGGATTTCCTGTTTTTGGATTCTTGCTCCCAATTTTGTAAACCCATTGCTATCAGGTCTTCTATGACGCCATCCTTCCATGTTTTCTTTGGTTTACCTCTTCTTTTTTTCCCATCTACAGTCTTTTTGAAGATTTGTTTAACTATCCTGTCATCTTGTATTCTTTCTATGTGTCCTAGCCAGCTTATTCTTTGTGATTTTATGAAACGCACTATATCCTCCTCATTTATTAGTTGATTTATTTCTTCATTATTCTCCATTGGCCATTTTCAAAGACTGGTCCATATATTTTTCTAATTATTCTTCTTCCGAATATGCTAAAATAATTATCATCAGTTGTTGTTAATGTTGTAGTCTCAGCTCCATAAGTTGCTATTGGTCTTATTACTGTTTTATATAATTTCATTTTTGTAGATTTCGAAATTGACATTGATTTGAGGATACCTTCGTACATATGATAAGTTTTTTAGGTTTTTGAATTCTATCTTGTACATATTCTATTGCTTGGTTCTTTTTATTTATTTGAATCCCTAGGTATTTGAATTCCTTAACTCCTTCAAATTTATAGCTTGCTATTGTTAGGTCTTGCAATGGTTCATTATCTGCATTTCTTGGTATTTTTAAATATTACTCTTAAACGAACAATTTAACAAATTTATCGGCCGAGGTGGCGGAGGTTAACACGCTAGCGCTCCAACCCCATGGTCCCGGGTTCGAATCCTGGATAGTCGGATTTTTTCGGTTAGGGAAGGGTCGTGTGTGTTCGTCCTTTGTTATTGTATTACCCATTGCTGTCATGGTCCAATAAAAGGTCATGGGGGCATTGGGTAATAATTAATAAATAAAAAATATCTATAAAGAATAAATTTCAATCAAGGCATCTGTAAGAGGTAGGATTGAAACCAGGGCATTATTTTCCCCTCATCTCAAATAAAATACTGTTAGTGCTTATAAAATACTCATTTTTTACAATACCCGCGAATTAGAGTAGAATCTCGTCGCTCTACGTGGTGAAATGGGCACTTCGGGTATTGGTTTGTTTTGTTGCATATTTTCATTCGTTTCCAACCCGTCAGGTACGTATACAAATTAGAATATTACTTCCAAATAGCGCAGAGGTAGGTATAATCGAGGTGATCTAGCAGACCTATAAAATTGTACGTGGAATTTTTTAGTATAACAATAGATATGGGGGATAGGCAAGTTGGCTGCGAGTTTACCATGGTGAAAGCGGTCCCGGGTTCGATTTCCGGTGACGACCTGTATGTTTGAAATGACCTTAGTTGTCGAAGCGCTTTTAACAATAGTACTACAATAATGATTACTTCAATATAGGCGAGATAAAATAGTCAAACAGTGAAACCAGAAGGTCGTGGATCGAATTTCTGCCGTTGCTATGTAATGTTTTATCGAATCTACTAATTCGGCCTCGACTTTGTGGTAGTTCTCCATTATAAATAATAAGGAAAGATCACTTCTACCGTTTCCAGGTGAATCCACCTGAAGATGACCCAGAAGGGTCGAAACCATGGTCGTCCAATAAAATATTGTGGTAACGGTAGAGGTGTTCTTTCTTTATCATTTATAATGTTTTATCGTTAATTAGCAACTCAACTCCCCGGCGGTTTTAATGTCATAACACTATGCAAGGGTTAAGAGAACTGTAATAAAATTTTAAGTGAATATTGTACCATAATTCCGCTTCTAATTGTTTCCAAAAGTAGCCGGTATCGAAGGATTTTAATGGCACATGATTCAAACCGATAATTTTGCCACTTTGTGAACCATCCAATCACATTTCCGTGATCCAGTCACATTTTAAATATTATAAATTCTAATCATTTTAACTCAAAAGCAATCATCTATATAATAAAATATATAAGAAAGAGATTTTTTTTTAATTTTAGGAGATTATAAAGCGCGAAGTCTACCTTTCCGTCAGACAGAACTGAATCAATTGTCGATTCAGATATGTCAGTACTGAAACACTAGAAAAAGCTGAATCAATTGTCTATGATTTGATTTCAATGGGATGGACACACATACATATTTAAACGCCCAGATCAATGCAAATACAATTAGAGGAACATTTAGCACATGCTTTAATGTAACAGACAGGTGAGCATCACGGGAAGTAAACTCTCTAAATACTTCTCATATGAACGTCGAAATCTCCTGAATTTTAACCCTATCCATCAAATTACTGCAGTCATTCCCTTTCTATTCCTCATCTGTCCGTCACAACAATTCTAACTTCTTCCTTGTCTTTGTAATGGCAGTTCAACAAATTTTTAGTGGACGGGCCAAATAGCAAATTACTAGGGATTTGACGAGACAAAGGTGTGAAAGTGTATTTCAAGAATATTTATTTATCGTCAACTTAAGTAGCTGTCATTATATGGAAGTCTATAACAATGTGGAGGAAATAATAATGATTCTCAGTTTCCTCCCTCAAGAAGTTCATTCTGTGACCGGTTTCAACTTTGGTATAGTCATCATCAGGGTTGATGATGATGACTATGCTACTACTATACTTATATATTGTTGTATTTTTATCAGAAGGCCTAGGGTTATAAGTAGCTGACTTTTTTGTATTTGATCAAGACTATAACGTAGTTGAAACCGGTCGCAGAATAAACTTCTTGTGGATACTGAGAATCAGATATAATTTCCTCCTTAATAGTTATTAATATATTTATTCATTCGCCGGTACGAGGAACAATCGCCATTCACCGGACACAGGAAGGTAATTAAAAGTAACAATTGACGAATCCATACGACCATGTCCCAACCAGAAAATGCAACCGGAACTTTGGCATTGGCAGGCTAGACCACTCCGGAGCAATGGATGTTTGCAAGTTCCTAAAACATGTTAAGATATATATCTAAAAGTATAACCACGAATTCTTCTAAAATAAAAATTTTTCCTCTACTCCTAAAGTATCTGTCCTTATAAGGTGTTACAATCTATAATTTTAGGCTCTATAAAAGAAAAAATATTAAATGGCGAAGTAATTTTATAACGTGTATCTGTTATATTGTTATAGCTTGCGAATTACAATTCAAGAACTGACCGTCTTCTTTTCTCGTGGATTAATTTTGATGCTAATATTAGTGTTAATTTGGATGATCAATAGGTTACCCAAGCTTAGGTGCAAGTTGAATGTGTGACAATAACACGACCATTAGCGAGTCTCGAAAATTCCAGAAACGTTATAAATTTTCGAAAAGTAATTTAAGTGAACATGACGTCAAATTTCTTTGGTTTGAAATTGATTTCATTTTTAAATATCCTCATAAACTAACCTTAGTTTGAAAATAATATCAATTAGTTATCCAATTACTTGTACCTTTGGAACTTCGTCTTTTCGAGAAACAGATCTGTTGTAATATTTCCTCTAATTACTTCGTATCTACGAAACGGAATATGGTTTAGACATTTTCTCACAATTCTTCAAAGAAGCAATCATGCCTGCAGGTAATGATTGCGATTTCCATCAATTATCTCTAATGATAACATTTAGAGTTACAAACTTGTGGCTCCTCCCGTTTCGAAGATAAAGAAAGAACCCCAGTGTTAACATTATCGAAACCCAGAGTTCTGCTGGCGTTTTGCATAAGCAATGATATAAAATAAGACTATTACACGATGCAACTCACGTTTTCTCATCAAAACGTAGAAAATCATGATGAATTTTATTATCTAAAAATGCCTTGTAGTAGAGGTTTCCGTGTTGTTAAAAATGACATGAGTCACTTTAATACATCAATTTTAGCTCTACGTAAAAGCAGCTTACGTTTAGTGATTGGAAAATTGTTCGTTTGAAGAGAGAAAATCACTCAAGAAATATGTAACATCGGTTAATATTTTGTACGACACAGTACTCTACAGTTAGAAGATCTCAAATTGAACTTCGAAGCTCAAATGGTCTTATCCGATGGCAGCTCTTTAACGTGTACTAATGTTTATCTGTGATTCCCATGTTGAACCAAGCAAAAAGAAAGTATCGTAAAAACACGATCTTTATGACTTTTATAGATGTAGAGTTAAGCATAAAAAATGTATAAAAATCAACTCAACTTAGTAAAAAATTAGCTAGTTTTTACTCTATCGTCTATAAATTTCATTATACTCAAGTGAGAGAACCACGTTTGGGATAGAATTCGAGTCGAGGATTCATGCCATAAACTAGGCATTCCCTACTAGAGTGGCGCAGCGCCGTGGTGGTAAAATCTTGGTAAACCACACACTCCCCAAGAGTTCTATTCTATTTTATACTATATTCACACTATACTATATCTATGCTCTATTGATACACTATTTATACTATATTCAAATTATACCATCGTTTTATATTAATCTGAGAAAATAACGAAAACTCTCACACCGGAGAGTATTCACGCATTAGCTTTACTTTTTACATTTCGGGCTATTAGAAACAAAACGAGATTTATTAAGCTTATATGCGATAAGTTTACATGCATATGTGCCGTGGAGAGCAAGAGTTAGGAGGTATTCCTGAATAATAAAATTCATTATGATGCATGACGCGGCCTTTGCCACGTAATATTTCATCTAACTACAACATTTGAGTAACTGATTAAAATTACTCAAGCTATTAATATATATCTGCACAAAAAAATAGAGGATAAAAATCATTTTAATTCTTTTGGTTATGCAACTTTGCCTTCATATTTTTCCGCAATTGCTACCATTAAACAATAAGTATGACCATCGATAATAAATAATAAACAGTGCCATTTATACCAGATGACTAGATTAGGCTTCAAAAACATGCCTTTTGTTTTATTTTCAAATTTTTAGTAAATTCAAAAAGTCGATATTATATATCTTTTAGTTATAATCACTGTTTGGGTCTGATTAAAACAATATTTGGCTATTGTAATGATAATAATGAAGAAACTTCTTTATAAAGGGTGATATTGACAGTTGCTAGTTTCTTTTTAAATTGTAACCCTTAACTAACTCCCTAATCCAAATATCCCTAATATAAATCATATACGTAACCGTTATATGAAACAAGGAAGGTATTCTGGGACAATCTAATAAACTATGAGATAACCAATGAATTTCATAATTTTTATTTAAGAGACAGAACTTTACTATGCAACAAAGAAATCCCTAAGATTTCTTCATTCTTGTCGTCGGATATCGTGCTAAAAATCAAATTAGCGTAAGGTAAGATAGTAACACTTCAAAGTGTTCTTACAACAGAAGCTACAATAGATACATATCAACCTAAAAATCATGCAGGAACTATCTCGAAATGGAGTAAAAAATCTCATTTGCCTATGTATACATCTCTCGGACGAAACGTCTCCGGACGAAATGTCAGCGAACCCTCTAAATTGGCAGTTATGACGCGTTTTGGCACACTTAATTATGAAAAACATTCGTTTTTTCTCATTTTTTCGTTCATCATTCTTTCGCCATCCTTTTTTTCGGGAATGCGGAGGGGAGGGAGGGGGCGGGGGCCCTTAACCTCCCCCTCCAGCGCCGAGTCCGCGATCGTTAGCGGTGAAAGGGTGGGCGTTGGAGGGGGAAGGAGGGGAGGCGAAGGGGAAGGGGCGAACAAAAAGAGAGCATGATGGGAACGAAGAGGAGATATAGAAATTGACGAGACGGTTATCTATCGACGGGTGCGAACTTATTTGCATATTTTTCCTTTTTATTCCCCGCCGAAATTTTTAATTACCCTTAATCCACAGCCGTTCTTTTTTTAACTCTTCGTCGGAATGGTCCCTGTATAAATGAATATAATAAGGATGGGTTTACGGGTTCTGTTTCTACAATCGTCCTCTTTTCTCTTTGAAATGCATCCCTATTTATTTTCCCTTTATTTTGGAAAAGGCATGAAACGTTACTTCCTTAAACAATATCCGTGTCGGTAATGCAAGTGGAATTATAACTCACGTATCAAAACTACCATCATGTTGGCTGTATTCTTCTCAAAACGTTCTCTTTGAGTCTCACGCGAATTCTCAACGCATAGAATTGAGTTTTAATTTCGTTCATTAATGGAGTAGGTTGTCAAATATCTCACCCAAGGTGACGATGAATTGATTTTTTAGAATTTGGGTCAAATTTATCCACATGCGTATATAAATAAAAGATCGACTTACATTTTTACACAAAGCAGAAAAGGGAAGAACCTTGTAAAATTTCCACTGAAAATATTTTAAGGACGAGGCGAGTTTTGTGCTACAAATTCGTCTTCAAATCAAAAACATCACAAAAGCAACTCTTGCGTACAAGGAAGGGAATGAGTGTTATTTTATTCCCTGATTTCCGTAATGCTGTAATAATATAATCTAATAAATTTCCATAACGTAACGCCTTTATCGATCATATACATTCATATCATGTTTTTGAATTTAGAACAAACATTACCTGATTACACATGCACCCCTTTTCCCACTCATTATTATTATTATTATTATTATAAATTACATTTGATGTACATTATTCCTATAATGGAAACAGGAGGACCCCAATTACAACTGTTTCAATACTGGTAGTTAATAAGAACACAAACAACCATCACCCAACAGTAAAAATCCGATTAGCCGGGACTCGAACCCGAGACATTGGTGTTGGATCGCTAGCACGCTAACCAATCCGCCACCGCGGCCGATATTCTAGAAACAGTATTATAAAAGTTCCCATAAATTTATATTTACATTAGTACTCCGCAAGCCGCTTTATGGCGTATGGCAGGGGGTGTAAAAACACCGAACCTAATAACAAGCTACCTGATCGGTATTCTTAATGGTAAATATAAAAGTTCCTAATGGTATATATAAAGGTATCGGAATAACGGAACACTGTTTTAAATTTGATAACAATAACTTATTTTAAACTTCACCATTTGCAGCAAGAGCATAGTTGCTAACTTAGTGATGTTGTCCTAAATCTAAAGATATTTCCTACTTTTAGTGACCTTTTTTTCTGTTTTATCGAAATCTTGTACTCTACGGAGCATTTTCTATTACTTGGACCCTCCTCTACCTACTCCGAAAATAATACATAATCGATACATCTGTTTTGTTGCGTTTTAGTTTCTTCTGCTATTTGTATAATTAAATGAATAAGTTTTACAACCAAACCGAACAACCCGACCTAATCCTACTACAGGTAGTAGTTTATGAAATCTTGGCGGGAGATCAGATACTGGAGTAAGGAACTATGCTGCAAAGATTTGCTTGATTTCACTTTTTGACTGGCGATGGATAATTTGTTGGACGTCAATGAATGGTTGGTTAGTAATTATTACCAATATTTGCCCGTAAACAATCAAAAAGAAAAATGCTATAAAAATCAATTAGGTTGACATATCCCCTAGCGTAGGAGAACGAACCCTTGTGGTTACAAGGAAGAAACAAGGCACGAAATGATCGCTTTCAACGCATAAAGGGTTGAGAGCTCCTTGGCTCAGCTCAAAGTCAAACTTTAATTCTTAGCAGCTCTTTGAAATGAAGTGAACCTCGCTCAACGAAGATTTTTAAGTTTCTGGAGTCATATTCGTTAGCTGAGACGTCATTTTCGAAGAACTCCATAATCCTAAATTACGGAAAATCACCACCGAGAAATTACTACACTCGTACAAGCCGATAAGAATGAGCAACATTGATTTATTCTTGTTCATCAGAGAATGTTCAGTACTCTCCTGATATGTCATCAGCCTCCTCAAACCCTTTGGCGTAGATCGATAGAGCTGTTTTGTTGCGTTGTTAATTCTGCTTTTTGATTACTTAAATAAGTAAGTTTTAAGACCCAACTAAACATCCCGACCTAATCCTAATCTAGGTAGTAGTTAATAAAATCTTGGCGGGAGATCACATACTGGAGTAAAGAATTTTTGTGCTCGCGTAAATACGCCGTAATTCAAGAATTCCTTCGTTAGTCGCATCCATGTTTCAGAAAGGAATACGTGTTTAACTTATCACACGGAAGCCTTAAAACTCAAGGATAAACAGTTGTGAAAAATGGCGGAACTCGAACTCGGGTCTCCTACTTTCCGGGAAGGTTTTCTTAACAACGAACTACCATGCCACGCCTCTTCTGCACCGTTATGAGATTAAGAGGCGCGGCATGGTAGTTCAGCGGGTAGAATACCTGGCGGTCATTACGTAAATTCGAAACCAGATTCAGATTATAATTTGAGCCCCTATCCAAAGGAATTGCTTACCTGATCGCTCTGGTAGCGTACTGCTTCGAGTGTGACGTCATTTCGAATCTGGCTGCCGAATCCGTAGCCGAAGATTCGAATACGACGCTTACGTGGTTACCTCCCTGCCGGGAAAGTGGGGGACGTGGGTTCGAGTCTCAGTCATGCCGCTATTTTTCACATTCTTTTATCCTTGAGAATTCATTTTCTTTAGGCGAGTCCCAAAAGAAGAGAAACAGAACATCGGTAGAATGAAACAATGGAAATCAGAGACACTCGTTAGCCGAGGTATCACCGGATATGTATTTCTGACACCAAAACCACTTTCGAAAAACGCCTTTCCTTCCATAATGTACAGAAACTGTGAGAAATCCTGTAAAAGATAAAGTAGTGTATTTAGAGATGAATATCAAATCAACTCTTTTGGGTGAAAACACGTGTCGATTGAGGTACCTCGGGCGTGATTTCATGTTACAATGTGAGGAGCGACTTACAAAAGATTAATTCCTTTTCTAGTATCTCTCTAAGACCGCTCGGCTTTTCTATTTCCCTAGATAGAACAAACGTCGGTATGGAAGATAGGATAATAAATTTGGTCCGCGGATTTTCCCGCGTCGATATCTTAGTTTCCCGGAAATTCAATTCGACGCCAGAGGATGCAATAATGGAACCGGGAGTGACACGTATAAAATTTTACATTTTTACGGGGACTCGATTATTTTTCACTGTTTGCCGAGGTGGAAAAAGAAATATGCACGGGGAATTTCTCGTTTTTGTCGGTGAAAATACACACCGACTCTTACAGTTTACCAGTCTTCCTGTAACGTTAGTAGAGGTAGTTGTATTTTTGGAATACTAATATTGAATGGTATAGTAACTGAAATCAGGGTGACTTTTTCGAAAAGTGGTGTTACCAAGAAAGCATGAAACTTCCTTCGTGTGAAACAGCGAGGAAAATTAGCTAAACAATACTTGTGTGGCAAATGCAAAAAGACCCTACGGTAGGGTGCGATTATGTATTTACGTAACTAGTGATATTTCCGTAATTCGCGACAAATCCGCCATTTTAAATGGAAGATGCATGTAAATGGAATA
Source organism: Ladona fulva (assembly GCA_000376725.2). NCBI lineage: Eukaryota > Metazoa > Arthropoda > Insecta > Odonata > Libellulidae > Ladona > Ladona fulva. The sequence continues at coordinate 1,362,370 of KZ308684.1, read as the reverse complement.
GAATGGAATAGATGAAGTATCTTCTCAGGGCGAGATTGAGACTATAAAGTCTCCTCTTATATCTAATCCTTTATTATTTTAAAAGTGGGTAAAGATAGAGAAAAATATAGTAATTGAAACTTTATAGTCTCAATTCCGCCCTGAATAAAAAGTATTCTTCCACATGGAAATGCATGTAAAAATGGTGGATTTATCACGAATTTCGGAGATATCACTGGTTAAGTTTCCTAATCGCACACCTGATCACAACCTACAATCAGGGGAGTCAAGCAAATGTGAATATATTTCTAAGTGTTTTTCGTTTTTTGGTAATCGTAAAGCAAAAAAGTTGTAAGGCATGTGTATGCCAAGAATAAAACCTATGGAAGGGTTTATTACGAGCAGAATTCAATTAAATTCGTTTCACTTTTCACCTAATACAACTAATACTTCAGGAGAACAATACGTAAAATGATATAACATAAAAAGGAAACTGAAAATATATAGCGTATTTAAAAATAGCACGTATATAACTGAAAAATGAGTAGGAAATAATTAGTTTGGAGGATTTAAAAATTATCGACAGTTAGAAGAGAAAATACGAAGTCGAGGGAAAACCCCCGCAGTAAAAGAGGATGCAGAGTTTCTAGGAAACAAAAATGTCAGAAAACAACCTATTGATTCACACGAGAAAGAAAACAATAAATAAGGGAATGGATAATGTTGTTATCTTTGCACACTGAGGTGTGCGCCTGAAACCGAAGGATAAACAGATTTGAAAATAGCGATCATTGCCCACAAAACATTCCCATAACGGTGTAGAAAAGATGTGACATGGTAGTTCAGAGGTTAGAATAACTGAAAGGAAAATGGGACACCTGGGTTCGAGTCTCAGTCATGTCGCTATTTTTCACATCTGTATACTCTTAAATAATACTATCTTAGTTAACAATACGATGGAAGATCCAGTAAATAATTTGTAGCATAATAGCATGTTATTCATAGCGAAAGTATCGTGGTGAAACTAAAATTTTATAACTATTACCCTATAAAAATATAATTCTTCTAATATGGACGAGATAGCCGAACCAGATAATTTGACGTAAAGTGGTATAGCTAGATACTTAAGTCATGGGCGAAACTTTGGTTAGAAAAACGAATTAAAGTACAATTACAGTAAAAATATAACAGTATTTAAAAGTAAGCACGATCAAAGTGAAACTATTATAAATCATACAAATTTTGCTTGGAGGATATCCGCGATGAGAAATGCCCGAGTCATTTTTTGGACAAGTTTACGTTTTAAAATATAGAGCTGCAATAATCCATGGGCGTGATCGCCTGGAACAGCCTGCGGAGTTACTTTCAGAACTGTATTAACTAAATTCCGACTACAAGAGAAAGTTCCAATTTCGGAGAATTCTCCAGTCACGAATGAAAGTCGGCTGGGAAAAACTAATGGAATTTCGTTCCATGGGCTGATTTCACTTTTATAGAACGTAGCATGAAGATATGCACCTTTCACATTGAATAATTGTCATACTGCAGAAACTTGAGCGGTCGCTTCAAACACACCTGCAATTATGAAAGGAATATTCATTTATTTTCTCCTCCAGAAATAGCTTTCAAGTTATATAGCGTAGCACCAGTCATCTGTGCCTGTGAACCTTGCGTCCGGTCGGCATTATTCCGTCATCATTTTCATCTTTGCTAATCAACCAGGACATTGGTTTGTCTCTAAGCAACCCTATTCCATGCAAACTGTTTCACTCCCTCAGAATTTATACCATTGTCAGTTACCGTCACCTCCTTCAGCTTTTAGATCATTTATATACAAATAATTCCTTAATAATGATAATAAAAACATAATAATTATAATAATAGGAACACAATCACAGGTAAAAGTATGCCATACAACCAATTAGTTATCACACTCATACACAAACCTAGTAAAACTACCTTCCTCATAGAAATATCAGTATCAAATTCCGCAAAATACAAAATACAAAAGAAGCATGTAGAGAAATTACAGGAAGATCACGTACCAAAAGAGGAAATAAAGCTAATATGGCATCAAGAATCGGTAAAAATAGTTTCCATTATTCTATAATTAGCAGGTATAATACCAAATGCACTGCACAGCAGCATAATAAGTGTCAGACAATTACCTCAAAAGCACACATTTCACTCCCAAAATGTGTAATTCTGGAAACCTGCTCCATCACATGAAATTTTTAAATTTATTAATTAGAAGGAATAATACTATATTAATTATTATTATATTATAATGAATTAGCAGGAGTAATATTATTCTGATAATATGAGTGGTAACACGCTGATTAAAGAAAAATGTATAGGGATATGTGACTTGGTTAAGACCCGTCACAGATCCAGCACTAATACCACAAATAGTGAGAAATAATAACGAGACATTATTCGGGCGAGATTGAGCCAACTCTCATCCCAAGTCATTGAACCAACTCTCTTCTTACATTTAGCCTTGCCCTAAGAAAGGGTAAAACATAAGCCATGGTGGTTAACGAGCTAGCGTTTCAACCCCTTGGTCCCAGACTCACATCCCGGCCAATCAGAATTTTCTGGTTAGGGAACGTTATATGTGTGCATCAATAATAATAATTAATAAAATGTATGCACTTGGGGTCTTCCTGTTTCCAATAAAGAAGATATTTTTATTACTAGGTCTCGAATTCGGCCTCAACAAAGTCGTATCTAATCATAGTTGCTTCCCTCCATCATTCCTCCCTAGTTTTGGCAGACAATGGTGTCAGATTTTCTTCCTCTCTTTACCAAACTTTTCATTTTTGAATTTCCTCTTCATCATTTCATTTACACTCTCTTTTAGCGCCACTGAAGAGTGATGAAAATACAACTTACAAAAATTTAACCCGCTTTTCGATTTATCTCTTTAGTTGTTCATACTGCTCCGATCCGCAGGCATATAAGAGGTATACAGGAAACGGGTAAGGATGATCTAGCGCAAGATGGTGCGCACCCAGGAAAAATCCCATTTTTTTCAAGTCCATTATAAGAGGTATCTTAATGCATAGGCTTTCATGACCGTTTCATTACATCATACGCTTGTATTATCTGCTATTAAAACGATTATTCTGATAGAAAGTCCCCTTCTCTTTCGCCACATTGCAGACTATTCCTATCTTGTCATTTCCTTTGCTTGAGATCTTCCTAGTAAAACACACGGTATTGTTTTTTGACTCGGTGAAGGTATTGTTACGGAATATAATCGATATTCCGAGGCACTTCATCTGTAGTCGGAATTTATCATAATATCCTTCTAAGTTTCTTTGAACTTTGATATTTTTCTTCGCAAAAATGCGAAAATAAATTAAGAAACGAAAGAGATTATAAGTGTTTATATAATTCAAATACTACACTTTGGTGACTCGAATTTCGAGCTGCTCTACCTACGAACTTTCCGACATACAACCCATTTTCGATAACTTTTCTCATACTCCATTTGGACCTCTAGATTCGAAATTTATTACGAGAGATATAATAGAAAAAGGATTAGAGATATGATCTTCGAACTGGAACGAATATAGCTCGCGCTGTACTATACTGTTATTTACTTTCGCGTTACATTACATCCTTAAAGCCCCTTACATAATACTTGTGAGCGTTACACCAAGCTTCTGAAAGAAAAATTCCCTTAGTTGCTCATTCTAGTTTCTCTTAGCCACTCGATAATTTATGCGGAATTGTTCTCAGGCGGTTCTAAAACTGAGAAACTATCATTTAACATTTTATTTGCTTATCTTGCACGACTGAAAGTATATTCGCCAGTGAGGGTTCGCCATTATAAAGCTTTGACTCCATCAAAAGCGCTTTGAGCTCTCCAAAATGCTATACTTACGAACTTTTAACATCTAACGCAATTCAGATCATTCTTAAAAAACAAAAAGTCTTCAAATTTCAATTGCCAGCTCTCCCTAAGACTGTTATGAAACTTCGGCCATTTTACATTCAAGGTTCATGAACTTCTGAGTGGGATAATTCCATTTTCAGCGCTATTTTTATTTCTGTTAAGACTTCGTGACTTTGGGTAAAGGAATGGTATCTTTCAAACCCAAATCGAGGGAACCACAATTTTTATTTCCCCTTTGTAAATGTTTGAAGGGTACTATTACACCTCTTTCTTATTTATTCTCAAATATTAATGAGCGCTTCAACTTTTCGAGCATTATTTCTGCACAAGTTTTATAAAGTACAATATGCATATTGCCAGGTGAATGCATGATTTTTTTTCGGAAATACCCTCCAGCAATAATATCTATACATTAATTATTTATTTGTTTCCGCGATTGATTCCCATAACACCTCCCCTGGTACTTAGAGATCATTTATTTACTGTTACATTCGTTATAGCCATTAGAGTTCTTAGATTACAAAACAAAATTTTCAGCCAAGTTTCTATAAAACTTCGTTGTATATTGAAGATGAAATAAGGAAATATGTTGTTATAATAATAATTATTGTTTTAGGAAATATTATTATGGTTTACATTAAGAAACTCTAGATACATTCACGTGATCATTGTAGCATATTCTTTCCCAAATATTTTAAAATAAGTCGATTCCTGGAGGTATTGATATTTAGTCTATCATCCTCAAATGTAAAAGACTTAATTGGCAGCAAATTTTATGACGCACAAAATTTGACATTAAAAAAATTTCAGGCTATTTTAGGTGCAGAAATAGGGAAATTGGGATAATATTCGTATAAATTCAGGTACAGGGCGATTTTCATAAAATCTTGATATCTGACTCTTCTTTCGGTAATCATTCCGTCAGATTGATCTCTAAAATGAACGACGCTTGCCACCAAGCAGTATGGTTCACCAAAAATTTCGAAACATCCAACCAGAATAATAATAATAATAACACAGCAATAATAAACAATGAAGACAATAATGAGGAAGACCAGTAATAATAGATAAGAAGATGATCCTAATTTCATCCAATTAATTATTATTAACGGACAAACACAACCATTCTCCAACCAATAAAATCTGACTAGCCGGGGCTTGAACTCGGGACCTTGAGATTGAAACACTAACCACCCAACCAACACGGCCGGTTTCAGTTGATTCGAATATAAGTACTACGAAAAAGTAATGGCTCTATTTTATCCAATAAAGGAAATATTGGATCCTTTAAATAGATTCGCATTATCAGCTAAATATTTCAGTGCTTTCAGACTGTAATTTGAGAGCAAAAGAAAAGAATAAACTCTGATGGCGTCGGAAACGAAAAATCTGCGTAATATTAACGACAGAAATGTCAAAAGGATAAAAATCAAATCCATACAATCAAATCCAGGAATCTGAGGAAAACATTCCAACCTATAGCTTACAGACATGGTAGATAACGGTCCAAAGCTTTCTCATGCTGCCCCTTATTTGCGGGTTTTAAGGTAGGTTAGTATAATCCCTACATAAAAAAATAAATTTAAACTCGATAAAAGGGATAAATTAATAAATAAAGTACAAGACTCATTCAGATTCCGTAATAGTAAAAGAAGTGCTTTTCGTATCCATGCAGATAGGTGAATTCATACATTATTGATAGAGTCACTTGTTGGTCACGAAATCACTTTAAATCTAGTTACCATTTTTATGGATGAAAAATTTGCGTGATATATCTTCATATCGCCGTATAAAATAGTTGTTTCTCCTGCTTTAGGGCCCAATTCAAGCCCTATATAAACTGTTATTGACGAGCCTAGTATAGCACAGGCAAAAAGACGAGCGTCGAATATCGACATTTTCTGGGTACCGAGAAATACTTTTAGCCATGCCAAAATTTCTTACTGTAATACGGTTGATATACGGAGATTTAGACAACATTGGCTTGACAGACGGGTTGGAAAATGTCACGATTAAATAGAATTTATTGAGTTAGAGTTCTGACAATTACATATAGAGTCGAATATTTATTTTGAGACAGCCGGCAGTAATGGTTGGGAAATTTGACAAAATCCTTATACCTTAATAGTATTATTATTGTCTTTAGCCTTATTGTTACTGTAATTTTGATGTTATTGTAACTGTACTAGACAGGGATACTGCAGTTTTGGGATGTGTTAAATTAGAGTGAGATTTGAATAAAAAACAAAATCGATGTAAGAATTGATATAAATCTAATTCTGAACGTTGCGAGGAAATTTGTAATAGCGCCTCTGTATATTTTGTGTGTATAATATCGAATGCTTTTCTCCAATTTAGTTTAACTTGTTAAGACCTTGTTTTCCTCCTGGCTTGTTACCTATATACAAGGATTTAAAAAATTTTAATTTTAACTACAACGATAATAATAATAAAAATTATCTCTTTAATATTAAAATACACATAAATAGTGGAAATATTAAGTACTTAAGTAGTTTTACTGAGCGCATTACGTAGAAGTTAAACTCATTTCTGGAATCATCTGAAATTAAGCTGTAAATATTGCATCCCGTAAAATAAGAACGTGCATGATTACTTACATATTAAAACCTTGTCGCCATATAAGTGACGTCAGGCAGTCATTCTCCATTTTGGCTTAACAAGTGCCACTCTTACATTCCTTTCAGGAATCCATACATCTACTTGAGAGTGATTAGTAATTACTTACACACATCTCATACATTTAATGTGGCGTAGAGTATATAATAATACATACGAGTTGTATATACACTACTTACGAAATACATGCAATATCTAGAGCTTACTCCGGACAACTCTTTAGTCCCAAGGAGAAACGGACATGAAAAAAGTCTGACGGAACCGGGACTCGAACCCGGGTCTCCCAATTGCCGGTCGGTTGCTCTATCCATTGAGCTATCCCGCCAGAACATTTCTCCATGCCGTTTGGGAGACTTTATAGGTAATGGGCGCGTGAGTTCGTCCGACTAAGCGGCATCGTTCACAGCCAAGGCCTCTTCGAGGCACCGACCATACAAAGTGGTGTTAGGAGAACCTCTTTAGTCTGTTCTGTTCGATGAATCTTTACAGATAATTCCAAATTCAACAGCCTTTATTTGGGTAGGTGAAAATGTGTTCATAATCACATAATATCTTACTTCCAAATGCGTTTAATATTTATGAAGAATTATTTCTAGTTGTTACGCGTAGGAAATGATGTATGTGTACCATTTTGTATTGTTTTCAGATGTGACTTAACCTGCATTTTCTTTTAAATTTAATTAACTTTCAGTAGGTTTCGCAGTTTTTAACCCCTCCCATCTCTAGGACGTTCCTGCTGTGCTGTATTTCTTCCTAAGTGGGTATTTAAATCCACAAAGTAGTTTTCTTCTGTGTAATTTTTTAAAGCTCTTTTAAATTTCATAAGACGAAGGATTAGCTGTAAGAAGAGATTGGATAGTCTCAATCTTGCCCAAATAATGTCGCATTATTATCATTATTATTATGGTGATTTGCACAGGTGATTTTGTTCGAATATTTGTTACTGATGGAAAAATTTTTGTTACTTTGTAAAATTTGGTTCAATTGTATTGCTTGTCTTTTATTTTGGTTGTATTCTTTAGTTGTACTTATATCCACGTTCAATTTAGTTTTTCTATTGTGAGCAATGATCTGTATTAATTTGTTGTTTTTAAGGGTATTTCATTGTGATAATTGCTCATTTCCGTCCTGTCGACAAGCTTGTCGCCTGACACCATATATATTACATATTAAAAATATTATTATTGTTATCGTTATTACATTTCTTCACGAACTCAAAATTTAAGATGTATTTCAGCTTAAATTTTGTCAGTATTTCACTTAAGAGAAATTACAATACGTTTAACATATTCACAAGAACTTCATACACGTTTCTCATGACTCATTTGTTTTCGGCAAGGGACTCAAGATCTCCACAGTTAACTCCATCCTTTCATTATGAAGAGGTGAAATGCATAAGAACATATTTCAACGTTTCATTTGAAAGCAGGAAGAAATGTTTAGGAATAAATGCTGTAAAAGCGTCCTGGATATCGATCAGTCGTGACAAACACAAAGGTTGCAATGGGTCCAATCATAGACATACCATTACCACAGTCAACGTTTTTACTTCACTATTCATCAACACCATAATATGAAGCTATCCATCATCACTGCCGCACCCGTGAAATGCATGTTTTTGAGGGAACAACCTTCACTAGTTTCATCTAGCCAAACAAAGGGAATTTTTATCTGAAACGCAATCCTTCGCACACAGTATCTGATGAATTGGAACTATTTTCGTAGGATGTATAGAAGAAATAATCCCCTGACCTGATACGGCTTTCCACGATCTGCATCGTGACACGTACTGACGTGCTTTTGAGATGTTAACCATGGCACGATTAACACTACTCTTCCCATAATAAAGGTGGCGTTGACACCGATTGACTTCCCTACATGCGGTCGCGCGCATTAATTTTAAACCTCCATTGTAAAGAGTCGCCGCAGAGGTGGTCGACGCTTTTTGGCTTCCGCGCCAATATGCGGTCTGTTTGGCGCGAAAGAAACGAACATTTCCCGCGCTAAATGCACTACTGCATTTTCCTTTTGTGTTCCGCTCCTATCATGAGATTTCCCTATGTCGTTCCATAATATCGAAATTCAAGAGCGATGGTGATTGGCTGTGTAATCAATTGTGAGCAGATGTGCCCAATTCGACTCTGATGCATCGCTTGTATTTTTGAAATACCTTATATAGGGCCGGTTTAGATATTTGTGGTGTGTTCAGTATTTTTTCCTCCGTGTCGCTTTTAAGGTACGAACATTAGCTGCTTATATGGTACACACGTGGAACGGTATGTGCTGAACTGCTATTGTCTGCACCAGAAGCGTAGCAAAGAGGGCAGTTTTGGGGGTTCAAACCCCCCGCATTAGAACAGAGTCAACGATAAACGGAAGTGCTGGTGAGGATGGCCTCTCGCATGTATGCTATACAAACGCCGCTAGAGGTACGAATTTTTTTTCAGTATTTTAGGTGTATTATCAATTCAATCTATATAAAAGTTAACTAATTGAATTAAATAATAGAGTGAATTCTAACACAAGATTAAAACAAACCTTGTCTTTATTCCACAAAAATTAAAATTAACCTGATGATGACGTTGTTACATTGAAACCGGCAGTGGCAATTTTAATTTTTGTGGAATAAAGACATAGTTTGATTTAATCAATTTAATGTAGATTGTTGTTCCACGAAGTGAAGGCCGAAGTGATTGATTAGTAGAGTGAATTGATTAGCTTAAAATAACCTTAAGCTATGGGACACTTCAAAGCCTCAAATAAATTCATATTTTCGTCCTTATCTTCTGAAAAACTTAGAATTACTCTGTCACCAATTGGTTTGAGAAAATAAGCTGATGAAGCAGTTTCTTCAAGACGTCGCAATCAATAACTGAATATCGATAAAAAATGAGCGACTCCGACAATGGCAATTGAAAACATATTATAACTGAATATTGGACTCGACAATGAGGATATGAATAATTAAGAGGTATTTAGTGAAATACATTAGAGATCAATTGTAGTGAGATATCATGAAAGATAATGGCAAGACTTGCATAATCTATTTAAATGTTTTACAATGCGACATTAAAAGTACTAGTTTATGATGCTCTTTTGTAATATTTTACTAATAGACAAATCAGTTATTGGTAATCGTAATCAATCCTGAACTATTTGGTAAATGAAAATTTCTTCGTTTATTTATGACAAGGTTAATAATAATACACTATTAGTATTGGTAATAATAGTAAATCCTGAATTTTCATCTTTACTTCTAAAAAGACGTCCAATCATAAAAATCGCGAAGTGGAATTCGACGCGCCACTTCATTACTTACGTAAACTTTTACTATGAGATCTGAAATATCACAAAATAAATCTTAATTCCCACCTACGTAAGGCAAGGAAAGTCATTGCTGCGTAAATTGTAAAATCGCGTAGCTTGCAAACTACTGTAATTAATGGTGGTAGTTAAATACTATTGTTCTGTAGTAGTTTATGTAGTACTTTGTAACAGAATTTCTGTTAGCTATACATTGTAGTGCAAGTTAGCTTCGCCACCTGAGTTTGCATCTAACTGCAGCGGTATTGTATGCACAATAAATAAATATTAAACTATGCAGCAATTACTGCTTGCTGAATTTGGTACAGAAATACATATGCAAGAAATAATAATAATTATTATTAATAAACTGCGGATAGGCTATAAGCTTGGTGGCAGTTTTACGTCTATACATACAATATATGTACACAATAAATATTCAAAAGATACATGACATACACACAATACCTACAGGACTATTATATTCGTCAAGGCTTCTGAAACTTGTACCAGAACGTAAAAACACAATCCTTAGGCGAATTGATGCTTCATGGTGGCCTGCACCCATGTTATCTTTTGTAAAATAGTGTGAGATAGACATCCCGTGAAGGGTGAGTGAATTCCAGACTGTAGGTTCCGCGTTGCTGGCTGAATGAGTGTAAGATGAGGAATTTTGCTTACATTTTCTCGTCACAGACTCAACTCTCACGTTTTAATCATGTTTTTCGAGTTTTTCCTGTTTCTGGTTGTTTTTGCGGCAATCCGTCTATGTTTAGGACATCAAACGTGTAGTAGAATCATTGTGGTATGTATCCAACGCTTCTAAGGAGTCCTCGAGTATTGCGGCCTGAAGTGAGACTGCCCACAATTCTCGATTTCACATCTTGTGAATGTGAACGGTATTGTCTTTTAATTGAAAAATTTACGGTTATAAGAGAAACTTCTCTCTAATGGAGGCATCATTCGTTGACACGTCACCGAAAAGGAATCAAGAATACAGCTAGTACTCCTTTCCATTGGTTTAATCTTTGACACAGTACAATTTGTCGGAGTATTTCAGGGAAAAAGCTGTTGCGAAACCTCTTTGGTAAACTTAAATTTCAGATTCTCCCCGAAGATGGCAATGTAGTAGCGGAAATACGTATTCAGAGCAATACTTGCAAAGCGCGACCACTGAGAACCATAACCCCTGCTGGTTGGAATTTTCCAACAATACCAACGGCTATTAGGAGTTTTTCTCGAACTCTAATGTCTTACCATAGTTCCTTTTCCTTATAGATACCGTTAGATTCTCTGAAAAATAGCTGACCCAGATTCTATAAAATATCTTAATTTAAGGGATGAAATCATTCTTTGAAAATGGTTCCATGTTCGTTACTAACGACGATTTACTTTCCTTTTTGATACTTCAGAATCATCCTACATTTCAATGTACGAAAAATCTGGGGAAGGTTAACTACAAGAACTAATTTATAAGCAAATTGTTTATTGTTTTCAGTTTAGGGAGCGTAGCAAGTTTGTTACAACACTTTGTTGATTGTTTCCAGAATTAAAAAGAATACTAATTGTGCGTAAAGATTCATCATTAATTGCGGAAAGTTTTTATACTAAAAAGATTACTTTTCTCGAATTTGTTTGCAAATTCAATTTTACTTCTTCAAAGAATTTCAGTTGAGGTCAATTCTCGGTCGACGTTAACTTCATCCGTCGACGCTAAATTATCGGTCACCGTTATTTTATTGATTGTTTTTTCATGATGTTTTAATGTTGATTTAAAGTAAATTCATAGATCAAGTTATTACTTGAAGATTAGAATGCTTGAGTAGTCCTCTTGGAGTGACCTTGTTGGAAATAGCCGCTGCCAACTCGATATTTCCGGAGTAACTCTTCGTTTTGCTTTTCTGGGATTTTCCCAAGGAGCGGCGAGTCACTTTGACAGAAAACGCAGGAGATAGATAAGGCGCATGCATTCTCTTTGCTGTCGGGAGGTTAAGAAGAGCAAGGTCGTGGAGGCTTACGAGATGGATTCCTCTATGCACACACACAGAAATTGGTCGAAAACATTTTCAAGGGAAACGAGAATTTTTCTCTCAAACTGGGATTTTCTATCGCCCTTTTGTCCGATCAGATTGCTCCCTGCTGGGAACCATTTGAAACGAAATGATCTTTGAGGAGTGATTTCATAATCACGTATTAAATTACAATTTGCTACAGGGGACTTTTATTTCTGTAACATTTGCCATCGGTGCAGACTCCGCACACGATATTGACGTTTAACTAGTTTTCAAATCCTGGAGTATTGCCGTGGGGAGGAAAAGGATATGAGGTTATGTTCACACAAAATTTCATTGAAATCGGTGATGGTCGAGCGGGAACCGTTGGTCCACTTGACATGGAATGGCCCATATCTGTCTTTTACTGTCTCATGTATTCCTTAGATAACTTATTTTCGTTAAAGTTTTCCATTAGATATACTGTACTAAATACTAGTCATCCATCCAGAAAATGAATGAGTTGAACTTCGGCTCTTAAAATTTCTTTTCTAGAGCATTTTTATATGAACTGTGCTTTATCTTCTTATCATCTTACGGATATGCTCCAATATGGCGGAAGTCACCGCTTCTACCGGTGGACTGAATAAAACCAATAAAAAAATAGGAAAAACTATGTTGTCTCAAGAGGAACTACCGAGTTTTCTATAACTAACAGACACTAACGACGCTGTCAATAGGAGCCAATATTAANGCAAGGTCGTGGAGGCTTACGAGATGGATTCCTCTATGCACACACACAGAAATTGGTCGAAAACATTTTCAAGGGAAACGAGAATTTTTCTCTCAAACTGGGATTTTCTATCGCCCTTTTGTCCGATCAGATTGCTCCCTGCTGGGAACCATTTGAAACGAAATGATCTTTGAGGAGTGATTTCATAATCACGTATTAAATTACAATTTGCTACAGGGGACTTTTATTTCTGTAACATTTGCCATCGGTGCAGACTCCGCACACGATATTGACGTTTAACTAGTTTTCAAATCCTGGAGTATTGCCGTGGGGAGGAAAAGGATATGAGGTTATGTTCACACAAAATTTCATTGAAATCGGTGATGGTCGAGCGGGAACCGTTGGTCCACTTGACATGGAATGGCCCATATCTGTCTTTTACTGTCTCATGTATTCCTTAGATAACTTATTTTCGTTAAAGTTTTCCATTAGATATACTGTACTAAATACTAGTCATCCATCCAGAAAATGAATGAGTTGAACTTCGGCTCTTAAAATTTCTTTTCTAGAGCATTTTTATATGAACTGTGCTTTATCTTCTTATCATCTTACGGATATGCTCCAATATGGCGGAAGTCACCGCTTCTACCGGTGGACTGAATAAAAGCAATAAAAAAATAGGAAAAACTATGTTGTCTCAAGAGGAACTACCGAGTTTTCTATAACTAACAGACACTAACGACGCTGTCAATAGGAGCCAATATTAACCAACATAACCCAAAGTAAATAAACGGAAATCAGTATAAAAACCAACAGGTACCAATGAGTATTATCGTAACCATCAGAAACCAACGGTACTACTTATACAAATCAATGCCAACCAACATAATCCGGCATAAATCAACGGGAAACAATACATAAAAACCAACAGGTTCCAATGAGTATTTTCAACATTCCAAGACTTCAGGCATTTTTGAATACTCAGTAAATATCAGTTCGGACGACGTTAAATGGATCTACCAATCGGAGGATTCGTCTACTCTAACATTTTGTGTTTAACACCAATTCTTACAGTATCTGATAATATACAGATTGCTTTTTACCATCCAATACCTCTTTTTGTCCGCTGCTTGCCTTCATTTTCTCTTTTAACGAGTATCTTTTCGTGGAAGATTTCACACCCTATTTATATTGCCCTATTCCTACAGCATTCATCATTTAAAGCATTCAAATTTAACTATTCAACTATTAGTTTCAACTATTAGTTGTCCATTGAGCTTTGTTTTTATTTTACTTTCCTTTTCTACATTCGATAAAAGTATTCCTTCAAAGCAGAAAATAGCTCTATTTTCCTGTAGCTTTCCAAAACTTATGAGAGTCCACGAGGAACCTCTCAAATATTTCTGAGCGGTTAGTACAGACAATGTACCCGTACAGACCAGGGCATGGAACCAAAACCGAACTGAAAACCGATACCTCAACCGAAATAAATTAAATCTTGAACCCGACCGGAACCGAAAATCGTAATTTACTCCCAATTCCAATTCCACTTTTAACCTAAGTGTAATTGTACTAAAAATGTGTGAAAGCAACTCGCAATTAAGTGTTTCTAAGTTTTATTCTGATATTAAATGTAAACGTAAGTGAAAATAAGTAAGTGAATTTAATGTACATACTAGATGTATTAAAACAAACCTTCAGAGGAATACGAAATAAAAATCACGAAAACCGGTTCGTACCGGTTTAACATTGGCGGAAGAAGAAAAACCGGAAATGGACCGAATTTTTGTTTACTTGTTGAAAACCGGAACGGAAAATTAAAAAAAAATACGGTTAATTTACGGTAAAAAAGTAGATAGAGACTTTAGAAACCGGTCGTGGAAATAAACATTCAGTGGAATATACATAGTATTCTTTCTTTGGAAATGTTAGAGACTTCAGTTGACAAACTGTTGATTTCGTGATCTACTATAAAATAGGTTTCTGACTCTTTTCTAAGATCAGAGTTTTCATTCGAATGAGAATGTATACTGATTTAAAAATACAACGTAAATATTATTAATCCTTTCCAAGATTCTGAGATAACGCAGTTAGTTGCAGTTGCTCTCGGGATCTGCAAATAAGTCCCTTAGTCATGAGTTTCTCATTTACTAACTTTCTGTAGAGAAATCAGCACAAACTTGGGTTGAGTTTGCGAAAAAATTTGGAGAAAAGGAAACAACTTTGGGGCACTCAACTTATTTCGGTCAATCTGTTGTGACCACTCTCTCAGGGGCGAGTGGCGAAATTCTTGTCACGGTGGAATAAACATATGCGTCATTCCAATAATGTTAGAGATAAGCTATTTTTGGGTGCCGGGTCCCGTTTCCACGAAACACGTAAACCAAAGACAGAAAACAATGGACGATCGGAACTTTTTGCTTTGCGCAATTTTCGAAGGACCAATTTTGCAATCAGGATGTGCCCAAACTAGGCTAAATATTTTTTTTTTGCGCGGGGAAATATAAATTTTGGTTCCAGACCCAAAATAGATCTTAAAAAGAGTATTTTAGGTAAGTTTTCTTCATTTAGTTAATTAGCGGAAATTGAGAAATGATGGGTTAAAATATTCAATAATTTTTTCATATCAGAACAATAATTTGCTATAATGATCGCATGAAATTGGGACAAGAGCCATTCGTAAAAATGTAATAAAGTCTATTCTTGTCTTCGAATAATATTTTGGATTAGAAATTGCGAAAATTTCGGTAAAATGTCAAGGATTGTAAAATATGGACAGATATTGGTAATATTCTTTGAACATGAAAATATTTCTGACAATTTCCTCCTTCAATTATTCCCTCAGGAAATGTCACTGTAATTTTTGACGGAGTTAGTAGCTATAATTTACTACAGATCTGCTAGTGGATTAAATTTACTATAATAGAACGAAATTATGACGCGGGATGGGAATCTTTAGAAGGTAGAATGCTTAAACAAAGGATAAATCTACTTAATAAATTAAGATTAAGCACGTTCACAGATTATGTAGCTGACATAATGCGTCCCCCATGTTATATAGGCCGTTCTGATACTGCGAGGAAAATCAGAGAAATAAATGCTAGGACAAGTCGTTTCAAAAATTCATTTTTTCCGCGAACAATACGCGAAAACAATCGATTACTGAAGTAGAGTCATGGTGCTTGCACCCCCTGCCTCACACCGAAAGGCGGCTTGCAGGGGGTGCTTGCTTGAAATGGTACTTATGTAGATGTTGGTGAAATACATATAATACCGGTTTCAAAGTTTTCTAAATCTGCATAATTAAAAGAAATACACAGACAAAACATTCTTGCTCGTCATCATTTCAATATTAATTTCTGATAATGCAATTCTATATGGTAATTAATAGCAATTAATAACAATAGTATAACTCTGTAATAGCAATTGTATTGCTCTGTATTTATATCAAATAAATTATTCCAAAACCGTGTAATTGCATTATTTGAATGGTCTTACAATTAGAGATGCAGTTTCATCTAGACTCTATACAGTTATTTAAAAGCATTGGATTCCGTTTTTATAAAGTCTTTTCTTAACATCTACGTTATCGCCAACGGCCATACCACGATGAAAACACCGGTTCTCGTCCGATCACCGAAGTTAAGCATCGTAGGGCCCGGATAGTACTTGGATGGGTGACCGCCTGGGAACACCGGGTGTTGTTGGTATTTTTGTTGAATTTTGGTGCACTACATCTTTAATTTAATTTTAAAATATAATCCAGTTTATTATTTAGTATTTTTTCCTTTGAGGTTACTTATTGGCGGATGAATTGAATATTTATTTCGTCAAGGCGTATGTTGGGAGAGCTAACTCTTTGGCTGATAATTACTATCTGTTAGATGTTAGAACGCAAGTTCCCTTCTGTAAATCATGGACCTGATTCTGAAGTCTTTGTCGATTATCTCAAATCAATAATTACTTTTAAATGAATGACTGTATTAATATTAGACTGGTTTATTAATATTAAGGGCTTTAATTCAATAGAATGTCATAAGGAAATTGTAAAATAATAGTTCTCCCCGGCGGAGAATCGAACCCCGGTCTCCCGCGTGACAGGCGGGGATACTGACCACTATACTACCGAGGACCTCGTTCTTAGCCGTAAATTGCTCACATGAAGTTCAAAAGTCGTGTCTACTGTAATCCACGAAAGACTTAACCCTTTCATTTACCAAGGATGCTGTATAAACGGAATAACTTGGACGTGATTCGTAGATCATTCACATTTCCACATTCAAAAATTTCAAAGAAATCTCTGAATAAGCTGGAATCGTTTCGAGCCGAGTTAAAGAAAACCATTTAGTAATCCTGTAATCTTCGCCAACGGCCATACCACGATGAAAACACCGGTTCTCGTCCGATCACCGAAGTTAAGCATCGTAGGGCCCGGATAGTACTTGGATGGGTGACCGCCTGGGAACACCGGGTGCTGTTGGTATTTTTTCAAAATTTTTGTGCAGAGCATACGAGTATTTACTTTTATTAAATATAATCCCGTTTAATATTTCGCTCTTTTGTTTAAGGTTACTTGATGGCGGATCAATCAATCAGCGGTGCTGTTGGTATTTTACTTTTTTTTTAGATTTCCGTTATTCCTTAAATCTTTTCATATATTTTCACGTTACCTACACAGACTCAAGTTAGTCATTTGTTATTATCATTCAGTAATATTTACAATTTTAGTGAAAATTTTCTCAATTTCAAGAGAAATCAACCATTTATGAAATAGAAAGATTCTATCTTCATCGCTTGTTGGATGAATTTGACTTGTATATTCGCTTCTTGACCTTAGTGCATCTTGAAAACTATGTTAAATATCCTTAGCTACTATTTTTGACTGTATTTTATAATTTTAGGCCTTTTCAGATTATATTCCGATGCCTTCGCAGTAACTTTGAAAGCCATTTTGACCGGGACTGCCCTGGTTATAACGCTTGGTCATGGTCAATTTTTGTGTTGTTCCGTTTTGATGTAAAAATCGGCGATATCATCATCATCATATCATCATCATCATCATCATCATGGTAAATTTTTGTTTTGTTCCGTTTTGATGTAAAAATCGGCGATAGACTATAATGCAAGGTATGGTAATTTCAAGACGGAGACAATTCAAACACGAATTTTCATAAAATAGTGATGCTGTATAAAATTAGAATGTCTTGAAAAGACAAGCAGTTATCTAAGTTTGCATTTTAAGGTATCGTCATGGTTTCTTCACTTTTCCAGCTCCATATTTCTGTTTATTACCATCAGAATATGATAACCCTAGTTGCAACCATACTCAATCGCTTATAAGCTATTAAAAAGTACCTAATTTATGGTATTTTATCATATCAGCATCCTTTCCAAATAGGAGCCAGTTATTTACTGTAGATAAGAATATTAACCTTCACTGATTCCGTTACTCCAAAAGTTTTAATTAACTGAGTAACCATCACTATTTCCAAAAATTTAGTGAGAATGTTGAGCAATTAGGACTTAAATTAACGACGAGAAAAGTATAAAGAATACACGCGACGATTCATAGCTCGACGTTCAGTTATTACTTCAGGAGGCCGAAAACTTAGAAAAATCGCACGACATAACTTTGTGGAATGAATATTAAACCTTACTCTAAATAGTAAATTACGAAGATCTCTCATTTGCATCCATTGAGATAGTTAAATTCTTTTTTAGATATAAAAGCTGATAATAGTGGACTTTTAAATGGAATAAAGAATTTGAGACAAAATGGAATATCAAGAAAAATGTTCATATGTCACTTACAGTAGTCTCCTTGTTCTGTAGCCACTCCGGTTTGGTCTGAGTTCTTGTGACCGTTTTCTGTAAAATAAATTATTTACTTCGTCAAAATTGTATGAAAACTAAATAATCTATTTTATTCGTTATATAGCTGAAAGGATTGAATAAAGAAAATAAATAGAAATTTCAAGAATAATTGTACAAATGTAATTCGGGTTTTAAATGTATAAAGTAATTACGGCTTTGTACATAACTAACTAACACTGATAGAATACTTTCTTCGATGAATCGCCAATATTAGTGAAATCCTAATTAAAAATTATTTTAAATGGAGAGAAAAAATAGAGACGATTGTGTAGATAAAAACAAGTCAAGTGAACAAGAGGGAAAAGAGATAGAATCATAGAGATAGATGTGGAAAACCTGCGCAATCACATGTTAATAAAGTGATATGAAAAAGATGGCAAGATATCTAATAAATAGTAGTCATCATTGTAGTGAGGAAATTAAATATGGGAATTTCGTTATGAAAATCCTAGTTAAAAGTAAAAAAATCGACGAAAATTATCAAACAGACTCCGCCGACAACATTTTGCATACGTTTGCTATTGAGGCACTTCCGAATAAATCGTCGTCAAATCTAAGACTAGTGAATTACAGTTAGTAACCCATTTCAAGCAGGGAGACGAACTTTCATAATGTGCCAATGTTTGAATGTCATTAAGGTCAAAAGAGGAGTTTGGATATACGAGACACGCACAGCTCGTACTATAATGCCACCTTTTAAGATACATATATTGAGATGATATCAGCACTCTCAAATTGTTTACAAGAAGATGATGTAGCGTATGGATGAGGCATAGAATTATTACAACATCAACAGGTATGAAATATTTGCAGTCTTAATATACTAATCTTTAGAAATAGATGATAGAATTAGTTGTTTCAAGAATTCATTTTCTCCGCGAAAGTAATCGTTTAGGGAAGTACGATCATAGTGCATACACCCCCTGCCACATGCCGAAAGACGATTCGCAGGGAATACATGTAGATGCATGGAAAAATGCGCACATTCTTCGATTAATTTCCAAACTGAGAGCTAATGGAACACAATTAATCCATTCATGAAGTAGAGTGATATTTATTGGGTCAGATAATGACAAAAAGATGCATAAAACAGTGTCATTGATGATATATTAACATAAAATCAAAAAAAGAAGTAAAAAGATTGACTGGGATAAGAAACCTAAGATGCAAAAATATTTCCGGTACCGGGAATCGAACCCGGGCCTCCCGGGTGAGAGCCGGGTATCCTAACCACTAGACAATACCGGAGACGTCTTCAAATCTGGGAAAACATCTAATTACTTTTTCATATGGAATGACTTGCATTCGGTGATAACTTGAGAGATTTACGTTTCTAAAGTCTGTCCTTAGACATAGGCATCGACGAATTTCGCTATTTTGAACTCAAAGGATCTTTTCATATTAAATACGCGGTTGAATTTGTTGATGAAATATTATTGCGGGAAATAAACCGCTCTAGTTCCTACAAAATCGAGCAAGTAGTTGCATGGAATATAGTTATTTATAGCGAGAAATGATCAAAGACAAACATTTTTTAATGCGTCATTTAGATAGCTTTATGTTTTCGCTGGATTTATTTAACATTTATAGATTTATGTATGAAAATAATTGTTTATCAATTTTCAGTCGTATTTTCCTGTCAGGCAATTTTATCAGATCCCTTGGAATGTTCCTTTACATAAAAGTCAACTTTTGAAATAATTTAAATTTTAGAGTAATTTTACCTATCGCAACAGAAAAGGATTTTTTTCTAATTGCTTTAGCATTTCAAAAATGAAAAGTTTACTTAGAGTCACTCGGGCAATCTGAACTTTGAAATCAGTTTTTGCCAGATATGAACACATAGTTTATTTTTCGATCTTCGTTTATCGAAATACCATAGAGCTGATACATAAAAATCCACATTTTCATCAATAATTAACGCATTGGAAGATAAGAGTACGTTCTAAATTTAGTTTATTGATAAGCATCGAGAAAATCGTCTCTCTGGAAATTGCCCGTGAGGCGTAGATGGTAAACAATTCATGCAGATCAGTCCCTAAAACTGCGCAATCGGAAGACTTCATCCAGCTCGTCGGACGGCATCGTGTCGTGCGCTAATTTGATCATGCATATTAAAATTATTCCAGGAGTAACTGCATATTAACAGCTCACTTCCCAGCTCTGTCATGAACAGTAAAATTAAATCGAGTGCGAGAATCTGATTTATGCTCCGAGGTTGGAATGCGAACGTCTGTATTTAGAAATTGCCCATTTATTTTATTAATTTCCACGAAAATTAAATTACGATTATTTCAACGAAGACCCGAAAGAGTTCACGGAATTTCAAGAGGCTTTGTCTACTTTTGTATGAAATGCAAATTTGCCTAAAACAAGGGGCTAGACAACAAAATTGCGTATGAATGGTAGTCTATTCCCAGGCGTTTTGCTGATTGTCCCGATGGAAATATCTATTGCAAATCTAGGAAAACTGCGGCTCTTTGGCCGCATGCGGCCTTTTGTGGAAGTTCAATGCATTCTTTTCGTAACTTTCTGAAACAAATTCCCGCATTTTAATAATTATTTCCCAATCGCGTTTATTACTACAAGTGAAGATAGGATGAACAATATTCTACTTAGGTTGACTCAACGCTCGCATTCGTTTTTATTTCGTTCAGGTGCGGCTTAACGAATTCAGATGCGGCCGAATGGCATGTACATTCGGCCTTCCCACGAAGAAAGATTTCCCCCTTTAATAATTCCTTTTCTCATAGCGAACAGACCACTTTTAGCCGAAATTCATCCTAACACTTAATTTTCGTAAGTTATTTTACATAATAGTTAGTAGCATATTAAGTCAGAATATATTGAAACAGTAGTTTTAAATATACTCTTAATATCTAGTTACCAATAAGAATAATCATCAATAATTACGGTTATGTATCAGTAATATATTGACGAGGGTGCGATTTTAGATAATTGGTGTTGGTGTCAAGTAGGGTATGTTAAAAGCATCTGGCGACCTATAGACATATATGAGTATGCTTTATGATGACGCATGTTTCCGGATGTTGTCTAGTATCTCGGATAAGGAAATATTGCCGGCAATATCATCTAAATTCTTAGTAAGATGACCTATTTCACTCATCTGTTTGTTTGAATATGTCGATCGTAGAGAAAGCATTCTACGATAGTATTTTATCCCTACGATAAAAATCAAACCCCTGTGCGGGCTAAAATCTAAAACCGGTTGTTTTATATAATATTTCCTGCAAATTTAAAATAGTTGAGTCTCAATTTACTTGCAAGAGAAAATAAATTTCATATTTCTACGGAATTCGTAAAGTAAACCATTCGCTAATTGAATTATTCAGAATGTTCCTTAAGCTGAAAAGTGTAAATTTTATATTGTTATTCTTATTTTAGATGCGTGGGTTAATAATTACATCAGCATTGTCGCATAATCTTGGATTTCCAACATAAATGTAATTCAACAAAGTGAAAATTAAGGAAAATTACAAAAATAAAAAATACATTACTGTCTTCGGAGTCTCATAGAGCAGCAATAGGACTTTCAGTTCCCTACCCTAATGCCCCATTATTAGAAATTACGTGATTACATGAGTTAACTATATTTCGACAATTTCCACAAAATTTGATTAGTGTAAAATTAAAAGAACGCTAGAAAGTTGGTTCTTACGAACAGCTTCTCGACGAACGAAATTTCTTCTTACTCCATGTTGACTTCAAGATTTGAACTAGGACACGAGAAAACGGAAAATATATCGAGTAGAGCATGATTTCGAGATATAAACTTTTCGAATTACGAACATTTTACTGAATCGAATAATCGAGGTACCAATGTAGTACCTTAAATTCGATGTGTAAATTAAACCTTTAAATGCCAAGAGAAATAATGGCTTTAATTACATAATCTATCTTAATGTTTTACAATGCGACAATATTAAAAGTTGTAGTTTATGATGCTCTCTTATAATAATTTATTAGTATCCTAATCAGTTATTGGTAATAACAATCAATGCTGAATCCTATGGTTTACCATTAAAAAATCATCCAATCACGGAAATCGCGATGTGGAATTCGACGCGCTACTTCATTGTTCACATATGTTCTTACTGTGAGATCTGAAATATCGCAAAATAAACCTATAACTATAATTCCCATTTCCGTAAGACCGAGAAAAGACAAGTCTCCAAAGCTCACCGTATCCTTCAAGCTCCCATGTGGTCTAGTGGCTAGGATATCTGGCTTTCACCCAGAAGGCCCGGGTTCGATTCCCGGCATGGGAACATTTTTTTTTGTCCTTCAAACAATTATGCTGTGAGTTCAGGTTAATTTTAAATTTTGAACCGAGTTAGAGCGAGTTCGAACCCTTCCTACTGTTCCTAGCTATATTATTTTTCTCCATTACTTCTGTTAAAGCCGATCTTCCCATATCGATTTCGCCACTTAGGGGCGAAATAAAAGGATAAAAGAAAACAGCGTGGAGATGAAGAAAAGATTCTGCATTTTCTATCCGAAAAAGGGAGGGATTGAAGCTACTCGGGCGAAATTCAAGTTACTCGGATATTTAAAACGAAATCAATTACGCGTTCAGCACGTAACGCCAGGAAAACTCTCGAGCAGACAAATATGATTCCAGTTTTCTCGGAACAGTTGAAGCTCGATATTCTCGCGCATGCGCAGATGCGCCGTGCAAGTCCCTCCCTCGGAAGGTAGCGGATCTAAAATTTAATGCAGACGCTATGTTCAGCATTCGCACAGAGGCCTACGGAATCGAAGCTGAATTTATCCTCCATAATCCTAGCAACTTTGACTTTGTTGATGATTGGGAAGTGCGAGGTAATGTGGGATAGGCTGATTGTCCAAAAAGCTGGGTCTTTTTTTAACTCTCGTAGCTACCTTGAACCTTGGTTCAATGGAAATTCAAAGAAGAATATTTTACAATTAAATATTGAGAATGAAAACTATTGCGAATGGAGTTGAAAGAATACCAGCTACAAGCTACATTTGCTTTCGCTGATACATAAAGTAAAACTTCATACGTTTCCCGCAAATTTTAATTTAGAATGGTCTTACTTCTCATGTCTTCTTCTTTAGATAATCAGAGTTATTAAGAAATTTATTCTACCTAGAAAGACGACAGAAGAGGAAGGAAAGAAAATCACCATTACATTATAAACTTGAGCAGATGATAATTATGATTTCACTAGTAAACGTCCCCGTCAAGCATGACGGAACTTAATTTAGTTTAAAAATATATCTGTTATCGTATATATCTGGTCTTTCTAAGCTAGAAACAGACCGACGTAAGATCGTAATAACTCAAAATATTTCTTACCATTTGATGGCAAGAAAAGGTTTTAGGATCGTAGAAACAAAATGCAGTTATATATATATTTGATTATCGCAATTAATCTTGCGTAAAGATACTTGGTGAAATTCAACTTTATCTATGTAGAAATAAATGCTAATCACCAGAACGTTTCCACAAAAAACATTTCTCTAGCGACAAATGGATTATTAAATTTAGTAAATCTTCGGGGCATTGGTCGCAAGAGATATATATTTTGTGGAAAATTACAAGTGATTAGCATTTATTTCTATATATTTCATTGTCCTACTTTCAATATCGACTTTCATCTATAGGCACATTGAAAAATTTGATTCCGAATCATAAAATATAACAAATTCAACAAGAAATCATATAACTCACATTTAACCCAACAAAAAAATTCAATATAGCATTTTCTAAATGTAGAAATATTGAATTTCCCTTATAATCAGCCTCGATAATACAAATAAACAGTTACACTTTCATACGAAAAACGGGATACTTGTATTTTTTCCTCTGTGATCAAAATAGGTACATAGTTATACGTATAATAACATAATCGGTTTTGCTACCGAATTCCAGTATCTAAAAAATGTATTCCATACAAGGAAATTACGATGTGGCCATTTTTTCTGGACCACCGGAAACTAGCTTTAGATGGACGAAACGGAAAGATGTGAAAATAGAAAAATCTTCACTTGTATAGCGGGTACCTGAGATTAAGTCTTGAGATACAGAAAATAGAAAAAACGAGACTTCGGTGTGCACTCGGAAGTAAGTACGAGTATCATAACATTTCCAAAATATATTTCAATTTAAAATTCGTCATTCGCATGAAATAGAGAAATGAGAGTTCTCACAAGTGCGGTAACTTCGGCTCGAAATTACCCTTGTTGTTCGTGACGTATTTAGAAAGACATTTTTGCTCGTTATTTTTCTCGAAGCTAATAGATTACGTAATCCTTTAAAGCCTCTAAGGTAGAAAAATAATCTAGCTGTGTATCTAAACTAACTTGGAGGCGAGGTTCCTTTGAAGATTAAAGGATACTGATCAATTTTAGATTCTTTCTAATCTTTCTCTAGAATTCAGAGAATTTTCTCAGCAATCGATAGATAATGGCAAATATATGAAATAAGAAAGCAGGCGACGAGTCCGTGAAATATTCCTTATTTATAAATGGGATTTTCCGAGTCAAAGAAATAGTATTACACAATATTACAAACACAAATACTTCTGGAATTTAGCCTCGAAAAACCTCCATATTTTCATTCCTCAACCCTGGAGTTCACGCTTTTTCTCAAGTAAGCTATGTCGCTCTTAACTTACGTTCCAATTAATTCGTTAAAATCTAGATTTAACCGTCAAAACAGTCGAGATAATTCAGGTTGTGATTACATCAATATGCGGCCCATATAACTCCTTTCTATTTGGTTTCTGGTCTTCTCATTCAATTCAGATGATGATTTCTCTGTCTTTGCACATGCAACTGAATACTTTTCCCTTCTTTATAACCATTTTTCATTACAAAATATCCGTTTATGTTTGACTTTTCTTCAGTTTTTGTATTAATCGCACAATTTTCTTAATATATTCTCTTATTTTTATGTTAATTTGACGTAACCACCGGTAAAATTGTAAATATCTTTCTGCAGTTTAATATTTTCCTATTGCTTTCGTTAATATTTCAATACTCGTATTATTGGTTTTTCAGCGTTTTCCTTCTTTCTTTCCTTGATTTATCTCTCATGTGTCACCACATTCTACTAATTATTTCTTCAAATTCATAATCTGCTCTTA
The DNA here is from genome assembly GCA_000376725.2 of Ladona fulva. Taxonomy (NCBI): domain Eukaryota; kingdom Metazoa; phylum Arthropoda; class Insecta; order Odonata; family Libellulidae; genus Ladona; species Ladona fulva. Next base: position 1,336,816 of record KZ308684.1, on the reverse strand, counting down.
ACTGCATTTTTGTTACGAGTGTACATTTATATTGTCTATTTATTCAGAGGTGCTACTGACGCATTCCTCGTTCTTATTTTCACTTTTTCCCTCTCCTTTTTAAAATTTAGTCGTTACTTTCAGTAGGTTTCTTAAGTTTTTCACGCCCCTCTTCTCATGAANTAAGGTTTAATTTGCGTTATATCTTGAAAATGATAAATATTCTCTGAAAAATGATTCTGAGGAACTGAACGAAACGAACGGTTACGAGAATAATTTTCCTCAAGAGGTTTTCCCATTTGGAAATATATCGCATATTTTTACCATAAGAATCCCTCCCGATCACGATATTAATAAATTAAGACACCTGATGCTGTTCTTATGCAAGTTTGTATCGTAAAATACATTTTTATTCGTCGTAGTATGGCCGTTGGCGAGAAAACTGGGATAACTAAATGGTTTTCTTCAACTGTTCGTCGAAACGATTCCAACTTATTGAAAGAATAATAAGTTGTATTTTAAATCTCAAATAATTACGAGGGTCGGTCAGAAATTAATGCGCCACATTTTCCCCCAAAACTATTTATTCTAAAAAAATTAAATTTACACATATGAAAGAATGATTTTTTACCTTATCAATCTATTCTTCCTCTTAATGTCCTTCAAGTTCTATTGCCTTTCTCCAGCGATTCACTAGGGCATGTATGCCCTGTCGGTACCAGCCCTCGCTCTGGTTATGGAGTCAAATTTTCAATTTTAACTGCCTTCTGATTCACTCATCCTCATTAACTCAACAACAAACTGTACTCCAATAGACTACAGATGTTCCATAGACTTTGCACAAGCTTTTGTGAATATTCCCTACCGTTCCTTTCTCTACACAAAGAAATTCAATCACAGCACTTTGTCTGTAACGTTTATCACGGTCAGACTCCACTTTCAAAGCTTCCTAGAGCAACGCTGTCTGCAGGAGAAAACAAACTATGCACATACTCGTACATGCGGGAAATGTCAAAGAATTTGAACCAACAAATCCGAATTACTGGCATTAGTTTGGCTGTAAAAAGATGTGGGACATTACTTTCGACCAGCCCTCGTATTTTATAGAACAATTAAACTGTAAGTAGAAAATTGCGTTGTGATTGTCCAAAGCGGCGAAAATAATACCAAGGAGTCAAAAGTGATTTTTTTAAAACTTCTATCATATTTAGCGATAATATGATAGTAAAGGGCCATGTTTTAAAACGCAAAAGTGATAAACTTAGGTTGCTGGAACCATAACCCATGTCAAATTTTCAGGAAAATAATCTTTCGTAATTAAATTTCACCAAGCAAGTTTTCTTCTTTTTATAAACATTTTCTTATGTTCTACAAATATTTCTATGCATAAAATCTACATATTCCGCATAAATTATTCCATGATAAACATATTAGAAGTCTATCTCGAGCGTTAGTACATAAAATTCTAAATTTAAGGCATTTATAAAGTATTTGGAGAAGAAAATTTACCATTCTTGGTGATACTTGATAATATTAACTTCGCATAATCTCCCGTCAGGGGCGGCCTCGAAGAATAAGGGCGTCCCGGGCATACAAGCCCCCCTTCCACGTCCCCCTTTCCATAACTATGAACCTTAATATATATCTTTATAAAGGTTCGTTTACTGAAAACTCCTAATATTTCAAGAGATAATTATTTTAGTAGAATCAGATATTAATTTCAACAAATTATATTTATAAATTTAATTCGGTAGGAAACATGAAGAAAATGAACCACTTTCTAAACTAGATCCTATCTAACATAGAAAACAATACAAAAAACCACACACAAAGTGCAGCGTTTTTATATTAAATATGATTTTGATTCCGGAAAATTGTGGTTCATATTATATATTTTTCCTAGCGTCACGGAATATCACAAGTAACCGGTCAATCACTTGTATTTATTATAACTGTAATTACTTTATTGATACCCTTTTTATTATCACTTTGATATTAATAATAAGAAAATTGATAATTAGTAAGCAGACGTATTCTAATATTCGTCGAATATGATGGGTTGCGATGCATTAATTCAAGAGACTTTTTCTCTATACTAATTGTGAAAAGAGTCATCTAAAATATTCCTAATATACATAACTTTTTTAAAGTCTTGAATGCTTCCGCAAACAATCAGATATCATTCCTAAGGAAGCACTTAACCTAAGATATATCAATATAGTACATTCATTGCCTCACAAATCGCATAACTGATTTGACCATCGACCTGGGCGACCTTCACGCTCAGGACGGCCCTGTCTGATTTTCAGTGCTGACCATCGAATATCACAGTAATTTATATAGTTAACGTAAGAAAAGCCAATGTTTCATCATCTTAAAAAAATTTTTCCATCGTAGAATAAGTTTCCTCTGT